>SCHK01337251.1:35605-46834 GCA_004124795.1 Poropuntius huangchuchieni
AGATAACAAAGAAGATATGTTCATGAATACAGTTAATATATAACTGATAATACTATGATGCTGCTTGGTTTGAAAGTGTTCATTATTCCCCTATACATGGCAAGAGTTTTTATTAATGTCTTCAGCATATTTTTGAAAGTAATTACAAATTGCTCGAAAATAATTGAATTGGACTGGATTAGACAAAATCATTATCAGAACAAATATTTACACCCCTACTAATAAGGCTAGTGCCCACTTACTGATTAGTGAATGATTACATGTGCATTTCGACTATGGCCAAATGATATGTCACCTAGATAATATTCATGGGCCAGGCTGATTAGGTGTTTTTTATGTATTTAATAATGTCATGCTATATTAACTCAACTTTCTGAAGAAAGCCATCGAAATTTAAACCGAGAATATTGATGCCACCGTTCATAATACGTAAATTGGTCCGCTAATATTTCCATTACGTTGTAGCGTGAGATCCCCTGCGTAATTAGAACCCCTGATACTGCCAAGCTGTTTAGTTGCTGTTTTGCTCTTCACAATGCATATTTAATTCAGGACCTCTTTTGTGAATTTGCACGTCTTGCCACGAATTCTTCAGATGAATATTGCATGGTGAGCTGTACAGCCATCTCTGCAGCATTCATTATGAACCACACCAAAATGTTTCACTCAACCCCAAATTACTCATTACAAAGATAATAAACCTAATCTCATCGCATTCTGTCTGTGAAATTATGTATTGATTTACTCTAAATGCCCGCATTCAGCCCTAGTCAGTAAAATTTGCTCATTCTCCATGCATGTTGACTGGGTCATGTGGGCCAACGCCGGCTGATCTGAGCCATACCCAGTGCTAATAGAGGAATCAAACAGAAGACAGCCGTATTTGATAAGGTTTTATGCAAACACAGGTCTAGGTTGTACTTGTGCGAAGCAGAGGAAAAAGGAAGAACCTAATAACCCCTACCTCGTTTTTTTTTTTTTTTTCCTCTTCCGTTTTCCTTTAGGTAATAAGAGAAGAGAAATGGTGGTAAAATGTCAGAAATATCATGAGGAATAGAAGATCTGAAGCATTGCTTAATGAAAACCTCTGGCCAGTGGCGCTGTGAGGCAGAAAGAGCTGCCGGTGTGGTCGGGCTCAGAGCGGTAATTTCTCACCAGGCGCACAACGCATTCCATTACGCCCGGCCACTACTCAACACACACACACACACACACACACTCTGGAGGAGAGAGAAAATAAAGCTAGTGAAGCACCCATAACAACACTTTTCTTACTCTCTATTGTTGTCTGGAGGCGAAAAGAACACAAAGATTAATGTGCGGGATCTATGTGGCTGAGATTGTTGCGAACAAAAGGCCCCCCTGAGCCAAGCGCGAACCATCAATAGAGATCAGGATCATTGGAATGACCACTCGGAACAGGGAGCCAATTAACCCGGGCCTCGAAACCACCCTCACAGAGCTCTGCTCGTTCCTGGTGTCCATATGACCACCTTAAACTGCTGTTTCGTATCGTGTAATTCCATTAAAGGGACAGTTGACCCAAAAGTCTTGCTACTTGTATGAAACAGAAAAGATTGTTTCAACACTTTTTACCCGTACAATGGAAATAAGTGGGATCCAGAACATTTGACATTGACTCTTATTGTATTTATTTTTCAAATCATTATCTTTTATGTTCCACTGCACAAAAAAGTCAGGTTGCTTTTGGAATTTTTGGATGAGCTATCCCTCAAAGGCTTGGAATTAATTTATTTACCACAGGCCTCTAATTGAATTACTACAACACAATGCGTAAATTTTTCTTGGCAGTGTACAATCTTCTTAGTGCTTTGCTTGTTATCTAGCGTAATGCTCAGGGTCAAGGTTCGCAGGCGGCCAGCAATCGGCTCTGGCTCCGGTAGCCCTGCTCTCGTTTAAGTGCCGGCACACGTCTCTCCACGAAAGTAACCACTTTTTCAATTACTCTGCCATCAGCTAGCAGTGTTGCAGATAATGGCAGGGTCTATAGCCTAGGCTAGCAACTAAATGTCAACTAAACAGAGCCGGTGTGCTATCTGCAGTTAAACAACTCTGCCAAAAACCAGACGCTTGTGTGATACAACATAGCTTGAGATGATAGGGGAGATTTTTCTTCTTCCCTAAGGTTTCGCCGCTCTGCAAATGCAAAGCACTAGTGATTATGGTCATTTCCGTAACTTGTAGTCGCTGTTTTCCACGCATGTAAAGCGCTGCCTTTCGTGGCAGCTCCTCAAAAGGGCACATGTTGCAATCCATTTAGCTTCTCTTCAGGTGGAAAAATCCCTGAGGATGAGACTGCCAAACCGAGCGTTCATCCTCACTCCGAGAACTTGTTTTGTTGGGTGAACAGAAGTAAATGCATCTTCAACAACAAAAACCGTTTATTGTCTTGCGCTATTCAGCAGCGCTAGCCTCGGGAAAAGGTCTTTTTGTGTGTTTCTTTCGCTTGCTGATTATCAACGCCGCCCTCAGGATGTTAGTGAACTTCACGTAATTACATCTCGCGAGCTAGTCGCTCGATGCGGCGAATCAAAATTCGGTCTCGAACCTTTACGAATAGATGGTCTCCAAACAATGTCAGGCAAAAGTCCATTTTTAAAATGATATGCAACATCACTCTCGGTTGCATCAGCAGGTACGGAGCGTTGTGATGAACAGCTTAATCCATGCTGCTGTGGCCTGTTTCTCCACACCCATTATTTTATTCCTCTGCAAATGAGCATGGACAGGAGGGTAATGAATTCTACCCTCCAGTGAAATGGGAGGATTTTCTATTTGCCAGACACTTCCTTCCCCTTTAACTCTTTCATCTGATGGAGAGTGGACTTTCGGCGGTGGGTGGAGGGGGCGAGCGCCTGACTGATGGTGGGCCACAGCAGACAATCAGAGAAGAGCGAGAACCATCTGTCTCTACCGAGATGAGACGGGCCCGCCAGCTGCAGTGTAAAACATAGCCCATATAAGCAGCGGTCCAAGCCCTAAAATTGGAATCGAGGTGCACTTTTGAAAACTGTATTGCATTGCATCAGGCAATACAGCCAAAATCAATATACCCCCAGTGCTGGAATTGGGCTCGAGCGACAATCACCAGCGCCGCAGTCAGAGAGACATTTTCAGACAATGCCTTTTTCGCGTTTCGCAATCAGTCCGGCAGGAGCGGGAATGGGTGGCCGAAGCCGAGTAAAGCATTTTCCAATCTCGTCTGGCATTCGGCTTCAGTCAACGACCAACAAGCTCCGTCTGAACGGCTACAAGTTGACTTACAACTCAACCCCATTTATAGTCTACGGCGGCGAAAGCACTAGTCCCTACCTTCCATCTCAAGACGCTACTTGTGGAGGACTACATATATGGGCTGTACAATAGTAATTTAGATCATGCGATCGCAGAATTGCTGTCAATATAAAGGAATGGGGCTTGTGTACGTTTGGGCTGATGCCGCGCACCTGAGCTCCATCAGTGCCGTAGATGAGAATGGAGCATTAGTTTCCCAACGGCGGCGGAGCCAGGGGCCCTCGGTGGGTTTCTCCGCCTCTGCTTTTATTAGAGAAAAGTTGTAGAGAGCACTGCAGCAGTGCAGCATGACTGTGGCAACTCATTCCACTAGCTGCTCTCCTGCAGTCTCCTGGGAAGTCCTTCGGCGATGGGTTCCAAACGGGGATTTTTTTCATGTTTTCCTCCTGTAATTCCTCCCATGGATTAAAACAATTTGTTTTTATGAATCATTCCTGTGTGTGTTTGAATGTACACAGCCCTAGCTGGTGTTAAAATAAAGAGATTAAGTCATTTTGTTCAGTGCACTAAATAGTTAACGCTAGATCAAAGTGCTATATTATATTATATTATTACACAAATTAATTTATTTACATTTTGAAAATAATTGGGGAATGCATTTTAATTTTTATGATAAATAAACACAAACATGTACTAAAATATGTGCTAAACTGATATTAATTGAACATTTTCTAGAGAGCAAGATGTTGGGGGCTGATATCATGCTGAAAATATGCATAATTGATAATGCATTTTAATTAGAAAATCTCAGATATATACAATATGCAAAATTAACTTAAAAAAGATTTAGGAACTCACACACTAACACTTGTGTTTTTCAGCCAAATTTAACTTGTTGCCTGCTATTCACCAAAAGCAGCCTGTTCCGATAATCTTAAATTGACCAAATATTGAGCAATTAATTGGTCCGTGATTTGTTTACACAATGTTGAATGTGCTTTTAAAAATAAAGCTATTATTTGAGATATGCAGGCAGGTCACAAGCTATTTTTGTGAATAGTAGGCAACATGTTGTGTTCCCAAAGTTTAATTTGTCTCCTTCCATGCATGATGTTGCATTGAATGACCGAATATCCTCTTTCATCCGCTGCTGTGTAGCGTGACAGGTCCATCAGTATTGCTCTGGATGGTGAGGGGGGGTGTGTCTGTGTCTGAAGTTTCGGAAACTTGAAATTACACAACCTCAAAACTTAACAATATGTAATTTAAATGACGACTTGTTGTTTGTGAGCAGTTAATGTGCTTTCAGGAAAATATCTTCATTATTTAAAGTAACATCAATACCCTATTTACTTAGTGCACCTTCTTGTTTATATCACGAATGATTCATCAGTGCATTTTATTCCAAAACAAAAATTGTTTGTCTTTGTAATTGTAAATATAATATAACTTTCACTTTCTCTGAAACAACTTTCCTTTTCTGCTGACATCACTAAGGCCAGGTTGGTTATTAGGAAATATTATCCAGTAGCCAAACAGCTACGATATTTAGCAAACTCACAATAAACTTAGTTTCATTCTGGTTTATTTTAGGGAATTCACTACTGTTCAGAAGTTTAGGGTCAGTAAGACTTTTTTAATAAATAATTTTATTCAACAAGAATGCATTAAATTGGCCATATGTGACTGTAAAGAGTTTTACATTGTCACAAAAAAAAATCTTGTTTCAAATAAATGCTGTTCCTCTGTGCATTTATATTCATCGGTAACATGGTTTGCACAAAAATATTAAGCTGCACAACTGTTTTCAACATTTTATAAATATAATAAATCTTTCTTGAGTAGCAAAATTATTTCTGAAGGATCATGTGACATTGAAGACTGAAGTAATAGCTGCTTAATTAAAAAAAAAAAAAAAAAAAGGAATAATATTTTACAGTATTACTATTTTTGCTGTGTTTTTGAACAAATAAAAAGCTTCTTTAAAAAACATTAACTTAACAAGACCCCAGACTTTGCTACTACCTTTGGAATGGTAGCATTATCACATTACTTAAAATGGGTTGCAGATCACACTTTAAATATTTAGTGCACCTATGAAAAAAGAAACAAAACATCTGAACAAATAAGCAGCCCACTTCCTCTGAATGCATTCCTGACAACATAGAGTTAGATGAGGAGAGGGAGCAAAACTGCAGGTTCTGCTGAATGAGGGGAAACTGCAGTAAAAGGAATCACAAATGTGTGCATGCTTATATATGTGACCCATTTCACTTGAAGCGTTGATGTATTTTCATCCAGGAGGGGGCAGCAGGTAGCTGTGCTGACAGACTCCTGTAAAAGATGCAGTTAATTAGTTTTTTCTCCCTTATTTCTGCTCTTAGACCGGTCATTTGGGAATGCCATTTTCTTCATCACAGTATCGTGAAGATCAGCAATTATGCTGAAGCAGTGAAATCTTTTTTGGGTAACTTTTTTTTTTTTTTTTTATTCTTCCCCTCGTTCATTTTTTATACAAGCTTATTCCCCTTGAAGTGAACTTGTTATAGATGCTCTAGTTGCTGTGGTAAGACAGCAGATTATTAAAGGATACATTATTGAATAAGGCCAGCATTTCAAGAGTGCTAGCATCTTTTAACTTTCTCATATTAAAAGGAAAGGCATTCATCCAGAGAGTCTCTTTGCCTAATTTCCAGTTTTTGGGGTGAATAAGCTTTCTGACGGCGTATTTAGACACCATATTATAGGTGCACGCAATATTTCCACTGGCACAGCTTCATCTGCATATTTCCATCACCCTAGCTTTGGATCGTAGCCAAGCGAATACATTAGAATAAGAAAATATTACAAGTATTGATTTATCATTAATAAATCTAGGTTGATGTATTGATTGCAACATTGGATGCCTTCCAGATTAACAATATGTTTTACAGCCAGGGCAGCAGAAGAAATGAGATCATACTGGCATGATTAATGAAGGAAATTTGCTTAAGGATACAGCGTGAAACGGTTCGAATTTCTGTGTTTGCGCGCAGCCTTCAATGAATCTAAATATGCGACGCTTCCACACCAAAGGGAATTCTACTTATTGTTGTCTATTTGCATAATTTCGGTACATCGTTTATATAGTCGGGTGAACATTCCTGTTGTTTATTAGCGTGGAGTGAAGTGGTTTTTACGAGCCGGGTTTGTTTATATGAGATGGTTTTAACAAGAAGGTTCTAGTGTTTGTCCTGGTGTGCTTTGGTGGAGATTAGAGTTGTTGTATATTTACCGCTAAATGACTCTATGCAAGTCAAATATGAGCTTTTAAAGAGTCTCTTGAAACTACAAGCCAAACCATTTATGGGTTTTAGAGACTGAATGTGTTTATGAATATTGTAACCTACTGGTTTACCATCCATAGTGAATAGAGAAGTGCTGTTTTAGTGTGTGCGAAAAACATAACAGCGAAGCCTGAAGGAAAACAACTGTGTATGAACAGATCTGGAAAGCAGGAGAAATCACATTAATGCACCCTATGGGCCGTGGCGTGTTCCTCTGTTAACCAAATATTACATCACGTTACATTGGCGAGTTTTTAAATGACTTGCATTTGACCTCCAGAGTTCCTCCGAAACACTAAGATTAAATCAATGTGCGCTGAAACCGGCTGCTGGTAGAACTGATGTCCTCAGCCTATACTTCAAGAAAAACTGCTGCATGCACAATTTAGTTTTTGGACAGGGAGAGAAGGAGCCATTGGGAATGAAAGAAGCTAATTTTTTTCCACTAGAAAAATTTCAATAAGCAATCTATTTTTTGCCATCATAGCAACCTTTGTTGAGTCTGGCGATGTTAGGTTAAGGCAGACACATTGAGAAACCTCAGGAGGTAAAGCACTGATGTCATTTAGCTTAACAAAAGCAGAATATTAATACTTAGCCTTTCATGTCTGATACTTGCTTTATGGCCACAGCTGCCGAGCAATTAGCCTTTGTGTAACCATTTTATTGATAACAGTAGATGTCAACATGTAAGTCTTTATATAATAACAATAATAATAATAACAGACAGACTATGTAATATAAAATCTTGGCCAGTATACTGTGTTTATTTTTTATTCAGTGTCAGAAATATAGTATGATGTTTTTTTCATGTCACTTTGTATTATTACAGTTGACAACTGATATGTTTTTGCCTTGTGTTTATGTTTGTTAGCTTATAGTGCTATTTTAATGAGTTAGTCTAATATACAGTAAGTGTTCATTAAGTTTTAGTTTAATAGAGTGCTAATAAATGTAATGTAAAATAACATTATATCTTGGCCAGCATATTTATTTCTGTTCCCTATCATAAATAATGTGTTGTGTTTTTTTTTTTTTTTTCACTTCTCCTTGAAACTTGTTTTTGCATATATGCGTTTATTGATATTAATAATTGATGAGACTATAGGGTCAAATTTTCTGCTGAAACATAACTAATTAATTTAATGTTTATGCTTATAATCAACATTGTATTGATCCAACTCACATCAGCAAAAAATAAAAGTAATTGTATGGTTCTGAAATTGACGCATTCTCAGCAGAAGACTTACGCACAATATTATCATTCACTGATAATGAATGCATCATTTGTTTTTTTCCCCTTCCCATAACATTTGCTTCCTTTGAAGATTAGACTGGTAATTATTCTATCATCGTGACAAATGAAAAATATCCTCCAATCTTCCTTCAATTCAATTAATCTGTGCTTTATTTCCTGCCTGGGTATTTGTAAGCATGAGCAGTACCCAACCATGCAGTAAATTCATTGATGTTCTTCTCTAGTTTACGACTGAACATTATGTAAATGTTCATTTTTGAATAATTCAAGCTGGGAGTCATTTGCATAGAGGAGCAGCATTGGAGGCCATTTGTTGAGGGAGGCAGGTGGAGGGGTTGAGTGATATGTCACCTAAATGCATGTGACCTTTCCAGTTCAGCCTGGCTTCTTTGCTTCCTCTGGACTTTAGGGTCCTTGTAGCAAGCAGCACAAATCACACAAGATCTCGTACTACAATCTGGACAAACACGGTCCAGTTCGCAGATATACATTGCCAGTGGTGTACAGTATGTTTTGGCAGCGGAGCTAAATGTTGCTAATTTCCTGTTTTGGACGTGGGACGTTGTGTTATAAGAGATTTTTGTTTTCAGAGTACTGAGCATATGGCTTTCATTTAGACCAGCTTTGCCAGAAGTAAAAGAGCAAAGGCTGCCTTCTTCCCTTTCCTTGAATGCCATAAAAAGCCTTTTGTCATCCACTTTTATCTTTTAGAAGAAGAATCCACTCACTCCATTCAACAACATTAAATTTAAACTCACCGTTATCAAACTACATAAATGGGAATTCACTGAGAAGGTAGAATCACAGTTTGATGTCCTCCAGCGTAACCCTGGGCTCTGACAGGATACGCCGGTGTTAATGTGAACAGTTTAAAGGGATAGTTCATCCAAATATTAAAAAAAATCACTCTCGTTTATTCACTCCCATCTCGTTCCAAACCCATATGCTGTTGTTTTTTCTGTGAAACACAACATGTTGAAAATGTTTTCTACAACCTTCATACAACAACAGATCATAGTAGCATCATAATGACAGATCAAGACGCATAAGAAAAGTAAAGTAGTCTGCTAGATTCTCTATTCCAAGTCTTTTGAAACTTTTCGGATATTAATGAAGAACAACTTTCACACATGACTTTAAAAGCATACACTAAAAAAAGTAGTAATTATAGAGTAACATACAGCAACAGATTTCATTAAACCTCAAATTTTAAAGTAGAAAGACTGAAATAGTAAAATGTATTTTAATAATCTTTATTTACAGCTTTGAAAACATATTTTTTATGAAGTACCTGAAGTGCATTTATATTAAATCTGTTATACAGTAAACATAGCTTGCTTAAAAAAGAGTTTTCTTACATGGGCCTAAACTATTTAGTAAGCGCCAGTTCGTGTTCAACACAAAGTCTCAATGAAATGTACAATTTGCTGCAGAGGCATCCAGTTGATTGCTGTCCTGATGAAATTGCCCTCCATCCTGACTGTCACTGATTGTCATTGTGTCACATTATGAACCAGGAAGGCTATTAGTAACTCCATAGCCTTTATTAGACTCAAGTGTTTTCTTCCTCATTATTGCAAACATGCAGGTTTCTTTTCATTTAGTAGATGTGGCTGAATCTTAATGTGACACATTTACACACTACCTCCGAAACTTTCGTCCATCATAAAAAAAGATTTTCTGCGTTTTTGCATCCATAGCATGCATTTTAATTGGAAAGGATGACAAATAGGGAAAAAAACCCCCGGAAAAACGCATGCAAAAATTTCAGACTCAGTGTGCAGTGGCTTAAACTCTGAATGTTAAACAACCGTTTACTGTAAATGTAAAGCAGCAAGATCGCTGGCTGTGTAAGCGACATGAACCAATCAGCTTGTACCAAGTCATTTAACGCGATGTTAAGAACCCATCAGCCTGCGCCATCTAGAGTTTCATGAAATAACTTGGCATTAATGTCTTTAAATATATATATTGCTTTGCAAATTATGCATATTAGTGCGAAACAAAGTAAACAATTAAATAAACACCTTGCTACATAGTGGGACAGCTATAAANCGCATATTAGTGCAAAACAAAGTAAATAATTAAATAAACACCTTGCTACATAGTGGGACAGCTATAAAATAAATGATCTGTATTTTGTTTTGTATTCAATTCAGAGCAAGGTAAAATATCACCTGCTAGCACGAATGCGCAAAATCTTTAGTCTTAGTTAATTTGCCCACTTATTTTGATGCGCCAGATGGCACTCAATAAACAGCAAAGCATTTCTTGTAGACTTGCTTTATTGCACCCGCGCTCAACTCATTGGGCATAACCGACAACCTCAGATGAGAAAGTGACGGCATGCTTGTTGTTGTTTTTTCCTCTTCCTCTTTCCTCAGCACATATCAGGAGTATGTAGTGCCTTCACCAGTTAATCCAGCTCCTCACAGAGAACATTACCTTTTTATGTCCCAGTGTTAAACTGTATAAAGTATCCCTCAGGCTACATCCGATCACACTCACCATGATAAGAGCTAACGGAGTGTATCAATTGCTCATGAGTTCCCATTCTCCACGAAATAAGGAGAGGCAGCGGGATGTGGATTCTGAACCCGGCAGCACTTTCACAAATGAAGGCTCAGTCCCTGCGCCTCTAATCAATTACCTGATATTTTCTCCTCTTTACGGTATCTCGCTCGCCATTTAGCTCACTAACAGACAGGTTTGCAGCAAAGCCTATTGTGGGGGAGGATTCTATAAGTCTCTCCTCAGTGCGCTAATGGAGGAGGAAGAGGCAGGGGGTGAAGTCGGAGGCTAGCGGGCCGACCGAGCAATGCCACCGGGTGCTGCCTGCCACCGATCTCTCACTGCAACCATGCGTTGGCTTGCCATAGCAAGCGTGTGTTTTGATAAACAAGAGAGTTTTATAAATGAGGGCTTTGCTCCTAGCCTAAAATAGAGTATCTTTTTCTCTTGTTCCCTTTTTTTTTATAGCATAGCCTAGTAAGCTACCTCACTGCCTACTACTGTACTTACATAGGCAGCAGTTTGGCTCTCCGTTGAGTTCGGTGTAAGCGTATTGCAAAGCTAACCAAATAATATTCTCATTAGCATAAAATACACAGCACATGTAAAAATTTGATATTTATCAGTTTTGTGTAAAATGCACAGTACTTAATGTAAACGTAAAATTTCTATATATTTTTAAGTTTCATTTTAGTTTAAATGTTAAGTTTTAATTATGTGCTTTTCTTACTGTTAGTTTTTAATATTTCTTTTAATTTACTTTTTTTGTTGTAGTTTTGGCAGTTGCCAAGGCTACTTTTTAAATTAGGTTTTAAGTTGAATTTTTCCCAAAGTTTTTATGGTAACACTTTCTATGAAGCCCATATTTATAATACATTA
>SCHK01337292.1:0-13863 GCA_004124795.1 Poropuntius huangchuchieni
AATAATTAAAGTTAAAAACCTTGCCATTAGATAACAAAATAACCAACCAAGAGACATTTATTTTATTACTTAAATATTATGAATTGGTTCAAAATCCTGCTTCACATGTATTGTGTACGTTAAGCCTATTCAACAGCCGAAGCCCTGCCACTGGCAGAACCCAAGCAGAGATCCAAACAGCACTTACAAGCAGTGTGCTTGTTGTCTCTGCCTCACACAAAAATGCCTTCTGATAGCAACAGAAAGCAATTGTGCCCTCAGGCTAACAGCGTCCTCACCGCACACACTCTGTGGGTTGAAAAATCAAGGTTGGTTGATGCTTCCTCAAAAATGTGTCTGAAGTGCAGGTTCTGTATCAGTGTTTTATTCACCAGCTGTACCAGTGAGACTGAAGGGTGTAGGAGGGGAGCCTGATCTCAGATCAGTACCGCAGCTCCTCCCCAGAGCACTACCAAAAAGAAGCACGCTGAGCTTTTGGGTATACAGTGTTTGATGATGTATGTGTCTACTACGCATTCAAAACCTTCTTACATCTTTACAGTCCTCTTTTGTGCAGCTCGTCTTCATCCGCAAATCAAACCACCTCACTGTACCGTCTTCTCCACAGGACAAGAAGGTATATGGGTCATTTGGCACCGTCATTATCTGTAGACAGAAACAGAAAGAGAAAAATGTGAGACATCAATCTCCACCTCACCACATGTCAACTGCAAGTAAAGACACGGCTGACACAGAGAAACATTACCAATCCCTCTTTATGGCTTTTATTTCCTTCTCACTACACTCTTGACATAACATCATACCTCATAAGCAGTGCCATAGTGGCAGGTGAACTGGCACTGCCTGTTGATTTCTTGGCTCTTCTCTGTGTGTGTGTAGAAAATGATGCCATCTCCTGAGCAGGACACAATCTGCTGATCATTAGTGTGGGGCATGAACTTTGCGCTGAAGATGTTGGCCCGGTGTCCTGAACGAATAGTCGTCTTGACCTAAAGACAAAAGTACAGCATGTTCATTTTAACTTAACTGAACCAAAAAAACAACAAATAGGCCACTTATTCGGGTCGGTTTAATCAAGCTTTAAAATGTTAGAATAATCGGAATTTTTAGATTATTTTCTAGAAATTTCTGGCAGATATTGATGGATAGAGATAACAATCATTTTCATGTTATGGCCTATAAGTAATAAATGGATTATATAAAAAAATTCTGTATTCTATAAAATTTATTTTAAATGGTATTTTATCTAAATAAATTTAAAAATAAAGCAATTAAAATTAATATTTAAAAAAAAGACAGCATGAAATAATACATTTAACAGTTATTTAAGTTATCTAATTATGACTTATTTCTTAAAGGTTAACTTTAAATGAGTATTAGATGACAGCAAAGGTAATCTAGGCATGTATGTAAATTAGACTAAATCATATCCACAGATACCGATAATTTAAAAATTCAAATATATTTCAATAACTATATGTTTGCCAGACATTAAAAATAACCCAATATTTTAAGACAATGCCTACATTAGCACACATTACTAAAGTGAAATACAGTTTTATTTATAGCAACTGTGTCTTTATCTTACCTTTCTGTTGTAAGGGTTTGTGATAACCAAGTTAGTGTCATCGGAACCTGATAAGATGTATTCTCCTGTCTCATTCCAAGATATGGTGTTAACCTTTCAAGAAACATAAATACCAGCTAATATAAACAACAATGTTGATTACTCTTAAAACAAAATTCAATAAACTGTGCCATAATTTAGTATATCTCCATCAATGTCTTTACAGAAATAGCTCACTCATCATAGATACAAAAACCCAGAAAATTTCTTTCTTGGAACACAAAAGGAGATATTTTGAAGAACTATTCTTTTGTGTTCCACAGAAGTCATGTCTATTTGTTGACATCATTAACAGAGCACCACTGGTAGGGCTGGGTTTCGACAAAAATTTCATAATTCGATTCGATTCTGACTTACACATTTTTCTGAGGTAAATGTGACGTTACGTGATACAGGATACGGATTTCAGCAAGTTTTAGTCTTTCTTTTATCATAACTTCGGACATTCAGGATTTAAGAATCGATATTGTTTCGTAAAAATGAGAATAGATTAAAATCGAGCCCCAGCCCTAACTACTGATATAATCATTAGTTTAACCGTCACAAAAAATCCTGCTTTAAGGTTTTAGAGCTGAAATGGACTGAGGTAATGTGTGCTGCCTGTGCCTTTAAGAGCAAGCGATCAATATTTCATTAACTCAAGGCTGATACACGCTTTTCCTCCTCTTTCTAGAGCAGCTCAAACCTCATCACACAGGGTCCATTTCCTTTGACCTCTGCCTTTCTAAAATAACATCACTGGGAGGGATTAAGCATTTATCCCTCATTCTGCTCTTCCGCTTTTCACTCTACGGATCTGCTTTGTGTAGTGGGGAGATGGAATTAGATTGTGTTAGATGTAGTAAGATGCATTGCATGTTAATATAGCAAGTGTTCAAAGCAGCCTGAACTGTCATTAGTGACCGCGGGGAGTGTGCTTTAAATCAGACTAAAATGGAACCTGAAACATTACCCCATGTCAGGTGATAAAAGACACCTATCTCTTCTTGCATTTAAAAATGCACAGCAGGTTTTCTGTGCATTTGTCCTAATTTTTCACATCAAAAAGAGTGAAAGAGGAAGGCCATCTGATCAAACAGAATAAACAAACTGTTTATAAACTGCATCTGTTTGCAATTTCCATAAATACAAATAGCTTTTATAAAGCAATAAAGGCACAAATTCCATGTTTTTTTAAGGACAGAATTAGATATGTATGTAAGGGCAGTTTACGGTCAAACACATATTTTTCTCTAATTTATGGGGATATAAATCAACATTTAGACCCTACAAAGTGAGAGCTAGATTTAGAACACTAGCTAACAATATCTAGAGGCTGCATCTGCAACCTTTTACTTGCAACCCAATTACACATTCTGTCATTTATTTTTTTAGTTGTTTATGTTCATATAAAAGTCTGTTTATTTAAAAAGATAACTAAAAAATGAAAGTTTCATTTGTACAAACCTGCATGAGCTTCTATTCTGTTGGGCACAAAAGAAGATATTTTAAAGAATGTTGGTAACCAAACAGCTGATGGTAGCAATTGACTTTCATAGTATAGAAAAATATGGAAGTCAATGGCTATTGTCAATTGTTTTGTTACCAACATTCTTCAAAATATCGGAACAACTTATAAGCTAACCAAAGCTTCATTTATTTGAGCATGAATTAAGTAAAAACATTAATATTGTGAAATTTTGTTACAATTTAAATAAATTAGAGAAAGGATTTTTCTCCGATTTTTCTAATATGCTGTTTTGCTGCTCAAGAAACTTTCTTTGAAACTGTGATTTTTTTCTATATCTTGATAAACAGAAATTTCAAAATTACGGCACTTATTTGAAATAAAAAATATTATGTAACATTATAAAAATCTTTAATGTCACTTTAACGCACATTTTTTTCCTGACAAAAAAATTATTAATTAATTTCTTTAAAAAACTCTTACTGACCCTAAACTTTTTGAATGATAGTGATAGTTTATCAGAATACATAATGCATTCAAAGATACAGCCAGATGGTGTAATTATGGCATCTACCAGAGGGGGCTTTACAAAGGTCATTGTATCTGCTTATTGTGATCAGCTCTCGGTAGACCATATTAAAGTGCTGCAATTTTTTTCCAGCTCTGTTTCTACCCATCTTTAGGTCACAAATGCTCACAAAGGTCACTTAACTATTACTACCATACTCAGTATGAAGGATGTTACCAGAGAATAGCAAAATACAGAATCATTTTCACTGACACAAACAAACTGAAACCTGCTCCAGTCTGCTAAAGCCTGTTAACGGTTATATTGGAGTGTTTATTTGCGAGGCTTGCAATTAAAGTAGAGTACATGGCTTTGTCGGATGTCCCAGCAACAAAGCACTGACGAAATGACGTCCCCAATGGCTGCCTGGCGCCTATCAGCCTTTGAGTTTAAAATCACTGACAGATAAAGAACAGGAGACGCTGATAAGCAGGTAGAAAAAGACACACACACAACACTCACACAAAATAAAGCACAGTGATTCCCCTGAGACAATATAACCCAGACAGGCACACTCTCCTACAGGCACATTTATCAAGGAAAAAAATTACTCAACAAAAAAAGACTGCTGGGGGGCAAGAGCATCAGACACAACCAGAGACTTCATTAAAGGTGAAACAAAAACTTGAAAGACTTACGCATCCATCGTGCACACTGAGAACTGCTTCGAGTTTCAGTCGTTGCACAAACTCTCTTCTGCCTATAGAGAAAAAAAAATTATACATTTTACGTGGTATTCATGTCCAAGATCATTTGCATTGTCTGTTAATTTACAGAAAAGAATATGAACAGTATTTGACCTGTCCCACATTCAATTCAGTTCTTTAAAGCTGTCATTTCTGTGCCACTAAATATAACTGCACAAGTGACTGTTTCCAAACAAGTTTCTCCAGGTTTTTTTAAGAAATTAATACTTTTTATTTAACAAGAAAATTTAGATGTGACCGTAAATGATTCTTATAATTTGTAAAAAAAAAATCAATAAAAAAAATCAATTAAATGTTGTAAAAATCCTTAAAAAAAAAAGTATCACTGCTTTTACATAAATATTAATTAAAGCAGCACAACTGTTTTCAACATTGATGATAATAAAAATGATTTCTTGACCACCAAATCTGGATATTAGAATGATTTCTGAGGGATCATGTGACACTGAAGACTGGAGTAATGGATGCTAAAAATTCAGCTTTGCATCACAGGAATACATTTGAAAATATATTACATTTATCATTTATTAAATTAAATATAATAGATTAAAATTATAAATATGAATTTATGAATTTTATATATTATTTTACATTTCACAATATTTGTGTTTTAATTGTATTTTTGATCAAATAAAAAAAAATACATTCACTCTTAAGCTGAGCTTTGCTATACAAGTTTATATGAATAATAGGCACAAAATTCTAAGTTTGAAAGCTCATTTATAGTGCAAATGTAAGCTGAAGCAACCATAAAACTATATTATGTGTCTGAGAAGGCTGGAATAATTGTTAATGGCTGCTGATATCTTCATTGCTTTGGAGAACTGCCACAACACTATTGCATTACCTCCTGCATTTGCTGAGTCGCTGTACAAAGACGGAAAACACCCTGTCATACACTGTTCTAATAATGTCAACCAGCTTGCTTTGGTTCTTGTTTGTTTTTGCTTGTCTAATCTCTTATAAATTACCTCAGATTTATTTGACATGCAAATACTGTGATTTAGAACCCAACAATACTGGCGCTTTACAACTACAATACCAAGTCGCATTTAATGCTGTTTGCATTAAGAGACATTAATAGCATTTATGTTTCTATTCCTGACAAGCAGATATCTGTGTGTGGTTGTTAAAACACAGATCTTTCCATGGCTGTATTTTCAGCCTGTGTAATAAGGAGCTACAAATAGCAAGTGCCAAACTTAGGTCAACCATTTTCAATGGTGCGAGCCTGGAGAACTGCAGTAGCTTGAGATGACACTGCTCTATGCATTGATGGTAAAACCTCACAGAGAATGGTCTGCCAAGAAAACAAAAGCTGAAATTCATGCAAAAACTCAGGATTTTTGACTGTGTTAGAATTTATAAACTATGAGTTGTTAACATTTGTAAGAATGTAGGTTAAATTCCATTCTCAATCCATTCACAAATGCATAAAGCAGAGATACTCTGTGTTGTTTTTTTGGCTGATATGTGTTTCTAACCGTTAGCGTTGGCAGGCTTTATAACATGAACGAGAGCCGAGCTAAATACGGAACACTCTGAACGATATGCTATCATCAATGTGAGATCCAGAGTAAAACAGCTCACAGACACCAAAGACTGAACATATTGGCACAATCCATTAATCACACAGAATTCTGCATTTAATTCTTAGGGTACAGAGAAGAAATGAGCTAAACTGGTATTGTATAAAATACATATTTGGGTCAGACTAGGTGGATTCTATTACATAAGCGTGCTTTGAAGTCTGCCAAGACTGGCTGACACTTCTCTCAGGTCTCTCAGCTCAAGTGTTATGTTGCAGAGGGCTACATAACAGAGCTACAAATTCACCAATAGGGTAATATTTGGTGATTTGCGTTAAAATGACTTTTAAAGATCAGATAATGTCAGATTCTCTTCACTGTCAAGCTATGAGCACAATTTCTATTTATTCTTATAAAGCATAATATTAAGATTATGGAGGCACATAGTAATACTGAGTGAAAATGCATCTCCTCTCCTAGATAAAGTGAAATTTCTGTCATCACTATTATATTTCAAACCCTCACAGGTATTTTATTCTGTTTTTTTTTTTTTTAGAGCCTAGCAGCTTCTGTCTCTGTTCTTTATCATTGTACAGCATGAACATTCCAGTAAATAACTCATTTTGTGTTCTATAATGAAGAAAAAAAATACAGGTTTTGAACAATGTAAGAGTCAGTAAATGACTGAATTTTATTTATTTATTTTGTGTGTGTTTGTGTGTGAACTATGAACTGCAAGGGTCTGTTTATTTCACTTTTGAAATAATATGCAACTGTGCATATTTAATAAGATATGCATCATTTGCATATGTTACAAGGCAGAAAAGGAAGGAGAACACTTTAGCCAACTGTGGTACTTCCCCTTAAACCTAAAAATCAACACAATGCAATTTAACAAAGAGCTCTTCCCAGACAAATCAGCTGGACATTTCAGGGGTTTTTCTGTATTAAAATGTAACCAATAACATCGATAACATTTCGTTCTGAAAACAGATCAGCATTAGAGTAACAGGTCAGATGATCTTTAACCAGTGTCCCTGTCCTGTGTACAAGCTCAAATGACAGCTGTCATCTAGAAAGCCTTCGTCAACAAGTCTCCCAGCTGATTTTCAAGTGCAACGGTGGGATATTGGTCGTATTTCCGTACTCACCTAAATAATTTGTCCTGACCGCATATGGATCTGTGCATCCAATGGTGCGTTTTCGTACATCCCAAATGAGGTTGCCAGAGCAGGACATGGTGTTTAAACCTCTAATGTTGAGACATGCATGGATGAAAAGGAGAGCAGACGCTTTTCTTGTGTGTTCGTCTTCCTTCAGTAACGTTAGCGTTTGATTGTTTTTGTTTCCCTTTACAGCGCCTAATAGTCGCTATAAGTTCATCGACAACTGATACTGGATGAATGAGAAAATATTACTCCTCGATATCGACACCCCCGCGGCGATCCGTTTCCGACACTTTGTGCATGATTGCTTAGAGGTGTAGTAAAAATATTGCGCTTCTTGTTTGGCTATCCGCTTTAGCCTCTGCTGCTCTTGTACGTCAAATCCATCTCGAGCTCAAAGCCAATGGAAGGGAGAGACGCGCAGTATGTTGACTGTAATGTGTGGATCGCTCTGGAGAACGTCAAGTGTGCGCACAAGTTACGCCGAATGGCGAATCACCGACTGCACTTAAATGTCAACACAAATTTTTGTTTGTACCATTGGTAATGTCTTTATTTAAAAAAAGGAAACCGATTGGTTCCTACTTCAAAGCGATGGGAAAAGTAACATGTCCCATACAGGAATTAAATACAGAAATAAAAATAGAGTTTTAAAATATAAAAAAATATTTAGATAAAACACGTTTTGCAAGCATAAAAGCAATGCAGTATACTTGTGACCCTGGACCACAAAACCACTCATTAAACAAGACAAATCAACCAATTAATCAATAAATGTTTGTTCCGTACATGCTATTGTTGTACTACTCTCTTCCCTCCCAAAATGATACTGAGAGGGACGATTTATTTATTTATTTGTTTGCTTTATTTTAGTGAATGGAAATGCATAGAAACTTTTAACTTCCCCGCCCAGCATTCCACAATAATCAATCTTCCTGGAATTTTTATACTCTCCACGCAACCGCGAAAACATCTCTTTTCCTCAAAGCGTCCCGACCAGGCCTCCGCCTTTTAAGAGCGTGCGAACTCCTTCCAGCCAATCACACAAAGAGGCGTGACCACATTAGCCAATCCTCTACCTCAGCGGCTCATTCACGTCATGACGCAATGAGCTTTGCGACGCGTCCCCACTGACACAAGACAACATAGCAGTAAACTACATTAGCAAGGTCGAAAGTAGGACAATAACGTAGACTTCGTACTTCATGCTCGTCCAAAGGTCTTATTTTCCTGACTAGGGGCTCTTGCCTTTTGGTAACATCACGGGGCAATCGCAGCAGAGTGCTTTGCACGTCCTAAGCGGTATTTTCGTGCGTTCAGTGGTAGCATTTAGCTTGTTTTAGCAGTCATCATGGCTATGGTAGGGCTGAGAGCTTCTTACCACAGAATCCTCAACAGGATCGAGCATATGCTGCCGGCTAAACTGAGACCTGTTTATAACCACCCTGCAGGTAACACAAATGCTGTTAGCATAACAGCTTATTTGTCACTGATACTGATCCTGTTAACCTCTTGAGGTGGCAGCACACCCTAAAGTGACGGTGCAGCCGTAGAGACTGCTACCTGAGCAGGTGTTTTTGTCTCATTGTTTAAGGTCAAAAAACAGTGACTCCAGTGCTTTAAATAAAGGTAAAAATAAACTTGGTGCACGAATAGATCAGAATTAGTCGCTTTAGATGCATAGCCTAGAATGGAATTGAGGTTTTAGATATAGAAAATGTTTTAAATAGGTGCTTGACGTGTAACTATATGGTAATGAATTATAGCCACCGTTGTAGTATTGTAGGAATATTATTATTTGCATTTATTTATTGGTGTGTTGTTGACACTGGTCTGCTGCTCTTTTGTGTTTTTGGCATTTTCAATGATTGTGGTCAATGAACGGATGTGCCTAAACTTGTTTAATTAAATGTTTACGCTCATTTTTTGTGTGTTTTCAAATTTTGGGACATGACTAATGCTTTTAAAGTCTTGACTTATGTCATTGTAAATTTCCAACTTGTATTACTAACTGTTAGTATTGTATATTTATTATTTTAAACAATAATCAATTGTACATGTAATGAAAGCGAAAATGGTACAAAACAAAAAAGGTCACCAAAGTATACTGTATTTGTGCAAAGTGCCCTTGAGAAATAGAAATCGTTATTGGTAATATTTTGTGTTAGTGAATAACTGAAAATATTTTCTGTTCTAATAATCTCACATGAGCTCTCTAAAGGAAGTTAAAGTGTTTATAGTTATAGTTATTGGTGGTAGAATAAATAGAGATCAAATTGTATGTGTGTTGATAAGTAGAGGTTGACTGACAGGAATCATTAAGCACTAGAGATGACTAATCTTTTATTCAATGATATTAAAATGGGTCTTTTTAATGCAGATTTTTTTTAGATGTTTTAAAACAAACCCGTCTTATTGAATATTTAAACATTAATTGGTTACAGATAATAATCCATAATTGGTTAAATATTTTTACCATCAGCCGTTGCATTTTGTATTTCTTATTGAAAATCAATTAAAGTCTGAGCTTTGGCATGGTGTGGTGGACATTCACAACGCAGAGCCATCAGCATGCAGGTTCATGTCTGTGTACGTCAGTGCTGTTACATTTACCTTCATATTTTAGAAAGATATTATACATATTTGTTATGAAAACACAGCCACAAAGTGTACTGGCAAGAACAAGTACTATTTACAAGTCAGTACTATTTTGTATGTTGAAACACCTGATTGCTGTCACAATTACACACATTCTCTGTGAACATTTGACCTATGAAACATGAGTTTAACTGTATTGATTTGCTGTTTGATTAGGTCCAAAGACTGTTTTCTTCTGGGCACCAATGTTCAAATGGGTAAGATTAATAACACACAGGATCTGGATGGATGTTCTGGATGTATTTATTTTTATACATCGATAATTGTTACATTTCTGATTTCACACAGGGTCTGGTCATAGCTGGCTTAGCAGACTTGACACGTCCAGCAGAGAAACTCAGTACCTCCCAATCTGCTGTGTTGACAGCCACAGGTATATCTCACACACTAACCAATTCAATAAAAAAACCCTGAACAATACAAAGATTCCAATCTCCCTCACTCTCTGTTATTCAGGTCTTATTTGGTCCAGGTATTCCTTGGTTATTATACCCAAGAACTGGAATCTCTTTGCTGTAAACTTCTTTGTTGGAGGTGCAGGAGGATCACAGCTCTACAGAATATTTATGTAAGTACTCTCATTAACCTACACAATACATGCTATAAAATCATGTAAATGGGGAAACAGGCAAAAGGTTAATGTTCTTGATTTTAGACTTTTGTCCAGTTTCCAAACAAACCTTGAGCTGACGCAAACAGTCTGGCAGTGAAGTGCATCAAGTCTTGCGTAAAATCCATGTGATATCACGTCATTCACAACAGCTGCATGTGATTCATTTCTGGATCCATCAATGGCTGAGACAAAAAGTGAAACTTAAAGTCAACTTTTTTTTTGTTTTGTTTATTATAAATGATATGCACATAATTGTTTTTTAAAAATTCACAGGCCCTCATAATCAAAATAAACTTTCTTTCCCCTTGCACCAACACCTCTTCCCGACGTGTTCACATTTGCAAGGGCGGGACAATAACCTCCAGCAATCTGGCACTCAAATTAAATTGCAGCAATAGCAAATAACAATGATCCAATCAATACCTGCTGGACCAAATTAAATTCTGCCTACATTAATTTTTTCCTCGTTCAAGAAGCCGCTTGGATATACATCACAATAGGGTAGAAAAGAGGAACATAACTTCCATTTCATGCCAAGTAGGACACAGGGGAGCAAGCTATGTAGAATATATAATAAAAGAGCTTATTAAAGGTAACAGCTGCATAGTCTAATTAAATGTTACCTAAAATAGTATGTTTTCCCTCTTGAAGTGTACTTATTTTTTGATTATTATTTATGTTTTTTTGCACCCAAATCACTCATAATTTCTCATGACCATTTTCCAATCTTTCTCTAAATAAAACAGTATGTTTTATTGCTGTTGTGCCATTAAAGAACAACCTTTTTACATTTTATCTGCTGTGAACTCAGCATACTTATTGCTTATCTACACTTTAACAAGACTGGTAGCAATAAAGCAACATATTGTCTTCTAGCAAATTTTGTAATTTAGGTGTGTGTCCAAATTGGGAGATGTTCAGTATATGAGGTCTTTGTTCCCCACAGGTATAAACGGGAACAGAAGGCAAAGGAGAAAGAAGCTCAGGCTTGATACCAGTGCTATGTAAAGTGCATCCCGAGGACTGAAAGGGACTCTCCTCAACTGGTACCCCAGAAACGTCCCCTCCATCAACAGTCATCCAGTAGAGCCTCCACATACTTTCTTCATGAACAGAGATCATCTGATTCTTTTAGAGTTCAGGTCATTTTCCTGTGCCACTAGTACCTATAGCAACAATTAATACGGTTGTTAATAACGCACAAAATGTTACATATTCATTTTAGTATGATTGTACATTCTTTAAAAGGCTTGTGTTTTAAACACATCTTGATAAAGGTGTTTTCCATCCAATATACTTGAGTTGCCATCATAATTCTTACCACTGATTGAATTTCTTCACTCAGCTTCTGTCATACTGTTATCAGAATGTCTCCAAATAAATTTTTAGAGCCTCTTTCATTATATGTATTTCTTAGGAAATATTTATTAAACAACTGTAATACTTTTTTTTTTCTTCAAATTTTTACATATCCATAACATGAAATTGTTTTAGTCAAAACCCATGAATTACAAAATACGCACTGAACTGTACTATAATATTGGAAATTTTTTGATTAACATCAAAATAAAGTAATATTAAAATCAAATCTACTAAAAGCGTCTTGTCCTTATAATCAAGTGTACTGTTCATCTGTACATTAATTTATTCAACTTTATCCAGCATTATAAATAAAATTCGTACTTTTTTTTTTTAACAATTAAGGAGTGTCATACTACCATATTACTCATACAATTTCTACTGTTTATTCTGCTCATAGTGTGCATCTTTTTGTACACTGCACCAGAATGTATATTGTATCCCATAGTGCAACCCACAACTTGACCTGTTTCCAGTGANGTTAATTTATTCAACTTGATCCAGCATCATAAATAAATTTCATACTTTAAAGTACTTTTTTTTTTTTAACAATTAAGGAGTATCATACTACCATATTACTCATACAATTTCTACTGCTCATAGTATGCATCTTTTTGTACACTGCACCAGAATGTGTATTATATCCCATAGTGCAACCCACAACTTGACCTGTTTCCAGTGAGACATACGAGGTGGTGTTATCAGCTGTGATTTAAAACCTCAATATTTTTGACTCATTATCAGACAGCCAAGACTATTATAATAAAGCATTTTTAGATGATGAAAAAAAAATCACTCCTAAATTATAAAATGAGGTCACATTTGACAACAATTTAACATAATACTGTTTGAATACCGTTTTACTGTTGTAATATGATGTTTCAAATATTATTTGTCAACTTAAATAGTATATACTAAGCAGTAGTATACTACTTTCCCGCTTAGCCTACTGTATATGTTTTTGTACACTGCTGACACCGTGTGGTGCTACAAGAAACTGCATTCAGTAGAATGAGATGTGAGATGTGTGATCCACATAGAACAGATTTCTGGGAACAATTTTGGCCTGAAAGGTGCTTCAACCACATGGTGAAACAATGCCTCATCTACAGGTTGTTTACACACAAAAAAATGATTGACTATATTTCTCACTAGTTTGAAAGCCTGTGGTAAACATAAATAATAAGCAGGCACTACAGGACTGTAATAAAATAATTATACAACATTACTCATCACATAAACAAAAGACTGTGATGTCTGGATTGGCACCAAGACTTAAAGGTCTCATGTGGAGATGTAGGCTGATATATTTTTGAGCGAGAACCATAATGACTAATCTTGTGAATTCAGTATCTTGACAAAACATGGAACACATGCTTAACAAGATAGTCTGAAGAAACATGCCAAATTTCATGAATTGTTGATGCTCAGGGCACATTGATATGATCTTTTCAGCAATGTTATGTAAGTAGAAAACATAAAACCTTGTCCATCCTTGCAGCAAATCCCTTTGCACACAAGGCCAAATCGTCCTTCACCTAGGTTGTGGCTTATAACACCTGTGAATGTCACCTATTAAAAGAAGAAAAAAAAAAGTTAGTACTATGGAGTACAGTTTTATATATTTTAATTTATTTTTGTAATTAATAACAACATTTTTAAAGTCACATAGTTTATTATTCTTACCTTTGTCCAGGATGTCCTGCTTTTTGTGGTTATTTTGACTTTTGCCCCTTTTTTAAATTGATCTTTCATTATGAATTTTTTTATTGTAATATGACATTTTATCCATGTGATCACGAATACTCAGTTTTTATCTGTTATTCTCACATTTATTACAAAACTCATTTGCTTATTATATTAAAAAAACACTTATTCCGTCTACAGTAATTTAATATTTGACATCATTTTCTCATCTGAGTGGATCTTGCTGCATCAAAAAATAATATACCAATCTATAGTGCCAGAGATCATTCAAAAGATGTTTAGACAAGAGCACAATGGATGTTTAAGAATTAATTTATTTTGGTGATTCATGAACACTGGACGGATCAAGAATTTTAAGAACTTTCTTTGTCATTGCACAAAAAAAATAAAATAAAATAAAATAAAATAAAAAGAAAATACAGTAGAAACTCTAGTACATAGAATCAATTTCATAGCTGTAAACCACATAAAAATGGAACAGA
>SCHK01337415.1:0-17994 GCA_004124795.1 Poropuntius huangchuchieni
TATACATCTATCAAAGAAAAAATAGATTTTAATGCATCATTTTCCTTCTTGAGCATCAGTGAATGTTTGCAGCTTTTGTAATAGTTGTGTATGAATCTCTCAGTTGTCCTCAGTGTGAAAAGATGGATCTCAAAATTTCCAACCACAGATGGAAAGGAGTCAAATATGCAGAAGATGCTGGAAAACTATTTTTCTCATGAACAGCTATCATAAAACATGAAAACAGTCATGGATCAACCAGGGTATTAAGTATCGAAGGTATGTAAACTTTTGGAAAAAAAAAAAAAAATCATCATTATTTTGTTTTTTGGACTATATGTAAACATCTGTTATGTGAAGTAGCTTATTCATGACAGTACTAAATAAAAAAAATAAAATACATTTTTATGATCCTTCTTATTTTGTTAAAATTATTAACACCTGATAGATTCTGCAAGGTGTATGCAAACTTTTGAGCAGAACTGTTAATCTAGAGCCATCTGGGGAAAATAATGTTTTCTTTTACCAGTTTTAGAAAATGAATGTGAATAATTATTAAATATAATGTATGAATCTATAGGTGAAATTTTCACCATGTTTAATCATAATGTTTAAATTGTTAATACAGAAAGTCGTTACAGGATAAAGTTGTATATAACATATATATACCTACCTTAATTTTAAAGAGCTGGGTGTTACTGTATGTATGCGTATCAATCTGGATATAATATATATTCAACTTTATGTATAGAGCAGGGTAATAATATGATTTACATTTTGCAATGATATTTATTACAGATCTGCGAATTCAACTCAAATTTGAATTTAGAAAGCATTTGAATTTTGAATGGCGCACAACGACAAACACACCTTGTAGCAGTAGCGGAACTTATTGGTGCTTTTCCATCCCGATGGGCATGATCCTGTTAGAGAGGGTGTGGGCTGAGGAGCAGGGGGGCTGGGGATGAGAGACTCCTGATTCTGTTTGCAAATGTATTTGGAGCGGACACTGGCACAGTCCTTCACCTCCCACAGACCCATGGCCTGCCCCGCCACCATCACCACACAACCTCCCTTTATCTGTGCTGCAACACCACAAGACAATTTCCTGGATTAGCACCAAATGATATACAGACACAAATTATTCACACACAAGCTTGTGTGTGTTTCTGTACCTGGCTGGTCTCTGTTCCAGTTGGTGTATGTGAGCTCCTCTCCCGTTATCCAGCGGAACGTGCCGGTGCTGTTCTCATTATACAAGCCGAGCCAGAACTGATCGGCAGATCGTCCAAACACCAGGCTGCTCACAAAGGCCTGCTCAAACCTAGAAACACGCACATATGCACCTCATAAGTTACTTCATAATTCATCGGTTTCGGGAAAGAGCATTACAAGCTGAATACAAATCCAGTCCATGTTGCTAGGCTTGTGTCCAGTACCTGTTATTAATAATGACGAGTGTGGCATTGTTGCTAGCGCACATTCCTTTGGCATCATTAAAGGTTAGAGATTCTTCTCCAACCTTGAAGCAGGAAGGGCTGTGCCATCTCCAACCCTGAGCAGATTCACCAGAGGGACAGAGAAAGTGTGCTGTGTTATAATGCATTGTATTATTCTTGCTTAAAAAAAATAATGCATTGGTAAATGTTTCTGAACAGTTCAGCATGACTAGTTATTTTTTTGCTTAATTTACAGCTGTAAAACATTTGTGAGGGGCATCTGGAAATTCATTTGAAATTTTATTTAATTATTTATTTACTTATTAAACGCATGAACACTAGTATTAACCAATCTGGACTAGCTAGGAATTCATGCCGGTCTAAAAAACTGGTTCTGTTAGTAATTAAATTTACCCTATATGTATAACCTATAGGAATTAGACCAATGGCAAAACAATTAAATTCACAGGCACAAAACATGCACACACTTGCATGCGCTCACACACGGACACCCACATTTTAAGGAATGTATCTAAATTACACGTCAGCACTAGGCAAGAGGCAGTAACTCGACCTGTCTGCCGGCTGTCTGCTCTACCGTTTAAGACATTACAGAGAGTCAGATGTGTTCTCTCATTGTCTGACAATGACTCCAAATTTAGCACCCTGTTCCAAAAATCAAGATTAAATTGTTAAAATTAGATTTTCATTTGCAGAAAGGGCTACAACGCAGCGAAAGAATAGTGTTAATGCCTTAAAAAATGACTGTAATGTGTAAAGCCAAACACCAGAAAAAAAGAGAGGGAGATTAATAATAATATGCAATGAAGATACAGTATCGTTCAAAGGTTTTTAACATGATTCTACAGGGATAAAGTCTGCTGGAAAAATTCCACTCTGCACTAACACTTAACACTGACTCAAACTCATATGCATGAACCCCACAAAACCTCTTAAGAACATGTCTGGCTATTTCATAAAATTATACTTTTGTCATTATGATTGACAATTAAGCTCATTCTATCTACATCGCTAATTGAAAGTTTGTTCTTGAACGAGGATTCTGTATTTATTTGATCAAAACTACAGTAAAAACAGTGACATTTTGAAATATTATTACAATTTAAAATAACTGTTTTCTATTTGAATATATTTTAAAATGTAGTTTATTCCTGTGATAGGAAGCTGAATGTTCAGCATCATTGTTACGTGATCTTTCAGAAATCATGCTAATATGCTGACTTAATGCTCAAGATTTTTTTTCAGTATTGTGCTAATTAATAGCTTTGTTGAAACTGTGATTTTGTTCAGAATTCTTTGATGAATAGAAAGAACAGCATTTATTTTAGATAAATCTTCCATAACATTACAGTGTATTTATTTTACTGTCTATTGATGAAATGAATGCATACTTGCTGAACAGTATTAACTTAAAAGTATTAAAAATCTTACTGACCCCAAACTTTGAATGGTGGTGTAAATAAATCAGTTTCTCCAAAAAATAAATAAATAAATAAATACAATCACAATTCAATATGCAGATATTATGAGTTTGATGACAGTTATTTTAAGTACTGAACGTTCTCTCAGTGTACGTCAAAATGGGGCTAAATTAACTGACAGAAAATTGTTAAGAAGAAAAATGAAAAGAAGTCATATAAAGTATTTTTCAGAACTTAAATGAAGTTGATGAGGCACGTATTACTTTTACTATTTATTCTTTCACTATTTTTATTCTCTCTCATTTGTGATTAAAACAAGCCCCCAACCCTAAATATTCAGTTTGGACACATAACTTATCCTTAACCACTTGTGTTATCTCAAATTGTGTGGCTTATGGAGAAACATGTGCAATTACTTCTTTAAGTTGTAGGACTACTTTTTTTTTTTTTGCTTGGCAGTCAATAATACACGGGGGGAAAAAACTGCATAGACCTACATTAATCTTATCTCTGAAGCAAAACACCACATAGCAACCACCCAGAACACCCAAGCAACAAGCTAAAACATTAGAACTCAAAATCAGGAATCAGATCACTTTTACAACCAAACAGCAACATCCTGGAAACCCAAAGCACCCTGGTTTTGCATAGGTGAGACGAGTTTTCTTTTTGGGGAAAAAAGTAACTTAGTCAAACAAACTGTTTTAAAGCTTTAGGGTATCCACTAGTGACCTCTGAACTCTGACCTAGGCGATGGCATCCAGGGTCACAGCTCTTATTTAACAGATGCCTATTACCAGGGTCACAGCAAGGTAACAGCAACACTCATTTAAAACAAAGACGGTTTCATGTAGAGCTGCTGTAGATCTGGATGAATTGGCTGGAGGGCTGACAGACATGTAAGACATGTATAAATGAATGTAGACAATGTATGCATGTTTTGTTTGCTGTGTAACTTGCTCCATGACCTCAAACTTTTTGTCCTCGGTGAGCAAACAGTTATGAGTTAAGAAGACTAGCGTGTGTGAGTCAGACTTCTCTCTGTTTACTGTATGCTTGTGGCAGGTCTGGGTCTACTGACCACATCTGGAGTTTTAACAGCATGACACAGCAGCAACCGTGAATAGAGTCTTTATGCCGAGAGAAAGAGAGCAACAGAAAGTATGTAGGGGGAGAAATCCAGCTAAACAGACGTAACAAACACAAAACTGCAGGAGCTGCAGAGAACAAAACAAGAAAGGGTAATTAGAGGATTAAAACTAATGAAAAAGGAAGAATGACAAAGATGAATGAGAAGCATGAGGAGAAAGGCAACAGAGTGAAAAACCAAAGTGATTTACCCGTTTGCAGCCGTGGTCCTCTATCCGGTCGTCAGCCTTCTGTGCTGGTTTCTTACAGATCGAGGGCAGCGAGTAATTACATGGGCTATCGTTCCAGCGGCCCTCCTACAAACACACACACATACTGTATAATGAGGGGTTATCATTATGATGCTGCCATAAATTTAGACTTTTAGGATCACTGTTTTAATTACAAGTATAAAGAAAAGGAAATTCATATCCATTAACATCATTCTGACAGTTGAATAGGTACAAAACACACTCTGCATTAACTCGCTGTACCTTTAACTCAATCCTCACAAAACCTCTCAAAAACATGCCTGGCTATTTCATCCTAAAATTATACTTTTGTCATGATTTGTTTTTTCAAATGTATTTTTTGCGATATTTTCTTGAGAAGCTCGTTCTACACTATTGTTTAAAAGTTTGGGGTTCGACTATGCTAAAGTCACTTATGCTTATCTTAAGTCTGCATTTATTTAAAAAACAGTAATACTGTAAAATATTATTACAATTTAAAACATCTGTTTTCTATTTTAATCTATTTTTGAATGTAATTTATTCCTGTGACGGCAAAGCTGAATTTTCAGTTGTCAGTGTTTTGCCTACTTAACAAATTGCTTTTGTTTCTCTGCTTTGAATAAAAGTGTCTAATGATATCTCAAATTAAAGATTTTACAAAAAACCTTACTGATTCAACATTTTTGAACTATATATATTTATATGCATATGTATTTATATATACTCACAGGCCCCCAGATGGTGACACAATCCTCATTTACATTTCGAAAATTGTTGGGTTCAAATGGATGCCAGTAAGTGAAGATGACTGGAGTGCGATCTGTCCATTCAAAGTTCATCTGCATAGCTGTATCATGTAGACCAATCCATAACTCCTCTATATCTAAAAGACAGGAAGATACAGAGTCTGAAACATTGCAGAGATTTTGCCAAATGATATAAAATATTAAGACTTGTTGCCAGAGAATATATTTTGAATTAAGTTTACTTTTAAAAGAAAAAAAAAGAAAAATACTGATAAAGCAAACGTGTTTCTGTCCATTTATGAATAGGCCTTTATTTGCATGTGTATACCTTTCTTCATATGCTTAGTGATGAATTCAAGCTCTGGGAGGGTGTGAATGCTAACGAGGTTAGCCTCCATCTTTTGACACATTTTGTGGGCGGAGCTCCAGTCCAGGTTGTCTGAATTCAACCTATAGCAGCCCGCCTGGAAGTTTTGCCAGCCTACATCACACTGGTACCGCCCGTCATCTGCCCAAGAGTCTGTTTCACACACAGACACAGGTGAGATCCTCAAGACCGAACCAGACTTTCAGGTACATCAGCAGAATCTAAAAGCTAAAAACTTCTCGGCTCGCTGAAAAACATGCAATTTTGGGGCAAGATACTTAAATTGCATAGCTGGGCCAGACAAGGTTTACCTCTGAAATAAATCAAGTCATATTTAATCATTTAAAGTATAAGTGTAAGCAGTGGTAACATTGCTCTGTACATTTATATGTGAACCACAAGCTAAAAACGTGCACACATACCTGTGGTGAAGGGGTCAAGTGTGGCGTTGGGTCGTTTCTTGCAAATGTAAGGCAGAGCCACTGAACAGTCCCGATTGTTCCAGCGACCCTGAGCATCGGTACTGATCACTCCACAGTTTTCCTCCTCGTCATAGCTTGGCATTTCTACAGCACACACAAATCCATGAGATAAACGAGATAAAAATACATCCTTCCTAATGAAAATGAGCTCTAAGAACACTAAAGACAACAGAACAATGAAGAAAAAGTCTTAATGTTTAATACTGTCTTATATGTAGGAAAAAATATACAGTCAGCTAGTCATTACTGGTTTATTGTTTGATCACTGGTCATAATCAGAGAGCTAATAATGCAAAATAAATAAATAACATAAATTCACTACTGTTTAAAAATACAGTAAAACAATGATACTGCTGAAATATTATTACAATTTAAAATAACTGTTTTCTATTTTTAATATATTTAAAAATGCTATTTATGCCTGTGATGCAAAGCTGAATCAGCATCATTACTCCAGTCTTCAGTGTCGCATGATCCTTCAGAAATCATACTGATTTGATGATTTCATGTTCAAGATTTCTTACTTTTATCACTGTTGAAAACAGCTGTGCTGCCTAATATTTTTTTGAAATCATGATTTCAGAATAACATTTATCTAAATATTAAATATCTTAAGAATGACACTTTTTAGCAATTTAATTTGTTCTCTGATTAAAAGTATTAATTTCTTTCAAAAAGAATCTTACTGACCTAAATCTTTTCAACAGTAGTGTAAATAAATAAATAAATGGGCATGAATTAATGACAAAAAAACGAAGGACATTGATTCAGTTGAAATAATTTAATTGCCATATGCGAGAAGAAATTAGAAAGTGCTAAAAGACACATAAAACTACCAGAGTTATGAAGATTAAAATTAAACAGCTGTCATTATATGAAAATATTGACTGTAGAATGCTCCAATTGTCCAGAATTAATTATTCAGCTTTCAATAGCTGAAGCTAAAGTTTAAATTGCTAAAGTTTTCAAGTTTTTTTCAAATTTTTCGAATATATACTGATTCAACGTCCAAGTGGGTGCGGTTATATGAGGGTGGGGCTGTAAGGGGTGTGGCCTCACCTGTTTCCCAGTTTAGATATTTGAGAGGGGCGGAGTCAGCCCACTGCCAGCCTCCATTGAGATCTAAATCATTGAGGCCCATCCACAGGGTGGCACTGTACCCAGTTAACAAACCTATAGTACACACACACTTTATAAACACATTCCACTGAGTTTTAAACAAAAATGAGAGCAGCAATTTCTGCCTTGCTTGTTCTGCATTTTCCAGAACCCTTTCATTTTAATCCCTTTTGCAAAACAAATCGTTTTTAAAGTAATGAATATAACCATGTTTATATCCCTCCATCTCTCACCATTGATAAAGATTTGTTCCTCTACTTTAGTGATGCTGAGCAGGTCCGCTGCCTGCTGTTGGCAGCTGGTCCGTGCTTCACTCCAGGACAGCGTGGCCTGAAAGTTAAACTGGTAACAGTTATCCATCAAAGGGTTTATGTCCCAAAACGTCTCACAGTCAGTACCTTTGGAAAGAGAGAGAGAGAGAGAAGCATTTTGGTGAGCGGGAAGATGTGCTCTATGATGTACAGTAGTCTCACATTTCAGCTTCCAGACAGTGAAAGAACGCTCTGAATTTAACAGGTCAGCTCCATGACTGACGTGAGCAGCATCAGCTGGATTCACTCACTCTTCACTGGGCAGAAGCCCCAGCGTTGGTCCTTTCCGTAATCGTGAGTAGTGGCACACCAGTGAAAGCCATCCTCCCTGCCCACGCTGGTGCAGCTGTGGAACCACTGGCCGTCGTACAGGAAGGGGAAGTAGCACGGGCTGCCGTGAGAGTTTCCTTGGATGGTGTAGATTTCTATGGAGAAGAAGAAACATATAAGATCCCTCACTTCTAGAAAGAATCCATGATTACCAGGGAAGACAGATAGTTACAAACATCTGCCAAATTAGTAAATGTAGGAGAGGGAGCGTTTTCCCATGAAGGACGTAACAGATGTTCATTTTATTGCTGTCTACTACTTTTATTCGACTTTTAGTATCAACAGTCCATTCCACCATAAAGCAGTTATCCCAGAGATAACAATTCAAACCTGGCAGTTATGGGTGAAAACTGCTTTTCATTTGGTCAGACTGTGCGGCCGGACATAACTGTGTTAAAATAGCTTCTAAAACCACTTCAATTGTGCATTGTCACGCTACCCAAGAAAAAACATGGATATAGTCATTAGTCAGAAACAATGATTGTCATTTTACAGACAGAAGGATAGAAAAGACAGATGAACAGACAGATAGAACAATGGATAAATAAAATGAACAACTGTAGACAGAATATAAATAGGACAAACAAACTCCCAATCATAGACAGGCACAAAGATGTACAGACAGACAGATAGATAGATAGATAGATAGATAGATAGATGCAGTGAAATATATACGATAATTGATAGTCAGTTCATGTCTATGTGAAACTTCTGCCTCTCTTCGTGAACTCTGTTACCCCTCCTCTCTCCTTCTCTCTTTGCATTTTCACACTTTCTTCCTCTCAATTGCCCCTCGGTTGGAATGCAGCTGTTACTATAGAAACCCCTGGGCTTTCTGTCTGACTGTACAGATTAGCTCTCAGTCTACAAAGAGAGAAAAAGTTGGGGGGGAGTGCAAGGTATACTAAGACAAAAAGAGAGATAACTACATAGGAAAAGCAGAGAGCACATGTCAGACTGGAGAGAGGGTGTGCAGTTGTGTTACAGTTCTGCTGCTGCTGTAGTTCAGAGCTGTGGAAAAGTAGGACACATACACACATCCAAAAACTTCACTCTCAGCTGAACTTCAGAACTTACGCAGTTTCATTCTTGTATACACACACACACACACACACACAAGCATAAAAACAGCTCGGTGTTGGCATATATCAGTGGCAACTTTTTGTCAGGAATTCTCCAGAAGCGACTCTCACTGAGAGGAAAGAGAGGGGAGGAATATTTGCTGTGGAGCGTCTGCTTCTGAAAGAGTTTAACGGTTTGGTTTCAGTTAAATTGCTATTCCACCTAATGATTCTGGTTTCTTAATGAATCCATTGACGCTTTTTGCTAGTTCTTTTTAAGGCCCCAATAACTATGTATACTAAACAAAAATGCTATAAAATAATTTTCAGTAAAAATTAAAATCTTGTCATTAATTAATTACACACCCTCATGTCGTTCCAAACTCATAAGACCTCCACTCATCTTCAGAACAGAAATTTTTTAATCAGAAATCTGAGATCTTTCTGACCCTTCATAGACAGCAACACAACTGACACGTTCAAGGCACAGAAAGTTAGAAAGGACATTGATAAAATAGTCCATTTGACATGTCCTTTCTAACGATGTCCTTACTACATTTCTGGGCCTTGAACGTAGTAGTTACCTTGCAGTCTATGGAGGGTCAGAAAGCTTTTAGGTTTCATCAAAAATATCTTAATTTGGGTTTTAAAGATGAATGGCATGAGGGTGACTAATCAATGACAAAGTTTTCATTGTGGGGTGAACTATCACTTTAAGACTCAAGTCTTAAGTACACATAAACCGATAACTCATGAGGTGGAGAAGGATTCATTCAAAACAGTTGGTTCATTTTGAGTTATTTGTTCAAGAATCTAGACTATAGTGGTCTTGCTGTATGGTTGTTTTTGCGTGCAACCAGCGAAGACAATGCTATAGAAAGAGGCTGTCAATTTATTGTCTTAGTATTATTGTCTTTTTGTATTATTTTGTGGCACCCAGTATCCCATCACATGTAATGCAATCTCACCACAGAACTGAAAACATCACTTGCATAGCATTCAGTAGCATCAAAGCACACCCGCTAAATAACAGTGCAGGAAACAGTTGCTAGTACATTGCTCCATCAACATCGGCAGATGAATGCAAACATTCAAGAAATGCTAACATAACCAAATGTCATGAAATTTTAAAAAATGTAACGGATCATAGCCTACTATAAAACCACAATGTATATCAGTAATGTTATGACCNTTAACATAACCAAATGTCATGAAATTTTAAAACCTACTATAAAACCACAATGTATATCAGTAATGTTATGACCTAAAATAAATGAAACCTAGTCTTTCTGAAAGAACTTCCGAAGCATTACAAAAAATCCTCAGTCATTGTGAACAAACTAAACCACAAATTAACTACTTTGGAGTTAAGAACGGTTGTGATTTCAGAACTAAATTAGTCACTATGAGACAGATTGTCTGACGTGCCTCAGACTGAAAGACGACTGGGCCTCAGCATTGTATACAAACACTGGCCAGACTTTTTAATTGGCTTCTTTTTTGGTGAGTAGCCAATCAGGACAAATTTAGAGTTGCCCTTGGCAAAAAACATCCACTCGCAGAAAACCCTAGTCTAAATATCACTGAAGTCCAAAAGACATGTGGCCTAGTTTAAACATCCTTTACTCCGTCCGGACTACCTTCCTTGCCCTTTGCTTCTTTTTTTGTTTTTTTTTATTCTTTTCTCATTTCTTTTCTCTATTTTCAATTACACTGCATCACTGAGTAAATGAATAAATAATTATGTGTGACAGACACAAAAACACGTGGCAGGACATTTTGTTGATTGCTTGGTTTCTTATTGGTCCACATAGCTGTACTCCACCCTTCAAAACATAATAACGTTACAAAATATTTCTATTTTAAATAAATGCTGCTCTTTTGAACTTTCTAGCCACCATGGAATCCTAAAAAACTTTTGAAAGGTAATGTATATTAAACATCAAATAAATGCTGACTGGATGCAATTCCCTTTAGTGTGGACAGGAAAATGACTGTAACTGTGAGAAAGAGAGAAAGAAACAACAACAACTTTTGATGTGCTGACCTCGGTATGACTTGGCGCAAAGGTCTTGATTGTCATAGACTCGCCACAGAGACTTTTGAGAAGGGGATCTTGCAAGGGGGGAGCCAGCGGCCGAGACATTACCGGTGTTGAGGAGTAATTTAGGGGAGGGCAAGTAATTTTCAAGTATCTCCAAGAACTTGCTGCAGCTCCAGGTCCAGCGAACTCGAGGAGGCTCGTAGTCGCACCGAAACACGCCCAGCGGTGACTTGTCACCAAATGAGCTCACGTTGCCCGTGGTGATGCCCAAGCAGAGGGAGGAGCCAATGTTGAAGAGCCGCCCCCTGGTCACCCATTTCCACAGCTGGGCGTCACCCTTGCAGGAAGCAGAGAGGTAGAGCATGTGATCTCGTACCCCCAGGCAGCCCTGCGCTCCCTCGTGGAAAAACGCAAAAGTGTCCGATTCATCCGTATGTGCTGTTGCAGAAAGAGAGAGAAAAGTTATTAGCCTGACATACTGAAACCCTGAAATATATATGTAAATATGGACATTACTAGACATTTACAAAGGTTTTTAATGATTGTACCCACTATTAAAATCATTAAACTCTCATTGTCATGTGACCAAAACTGTTTTTGACTCATGGCTGTTTTCATAGTATATTATTACTGCAGCAGAATAAGCAAACCCCTTTTGATTCTCTTTCACCCACTCATATGTTCAACAAAAACAAGCAGCTCTTATCCAGCACAAGCATAGCACAAATCCTGTTCAAACAATCCCACCAAACGTTTGTATGCGCTTTGACTTGCCTCAATTGTAAAACAGTGACTTAATTGCAGGTGAAAAGTAATCGTTTGAGGGAAATCTGCAGTTTCATGTTATCATATTCTTCATGTGTGGCTTTCATAATGGCTGCTCTGTATGGTATAATATGGCCTGCAATTGGAACATTTTTTTATCTTTTTTTTTTCTGCATGCTTTGGTTTTGGAACACATCATATGTCTGACTGCAAATAGATAGTAATTTACAAAAACAAAAAAGAAAAGGCCAACAGAAACTGCTCTGAGAGAATGCAGACATTGGCAATATTCCTCTTTTGTGTGAGCACACACATTTATCCACGTTTCATCATAACTGCACCCACATCAGCGGCTTGTGGTGGTCTTTTGAATCCATATACATATATGCACATTTATTTTCTATTTTATGTTTTTTTTAAGAATTCTCTTATGCTCAAGGCTGCATTTTATTATCAAACTACCAAAACACAGTACGTTAGTAATATTGTAAATGATTCTTACAACTTAAATGAACAATTTTTGAATATATTTTAAAATGTAATTTATTCCTGTGAAAATGCTGATTTTCTGCACAAGAAACATTCACTGTCATTATCAATGTTGAAAACAGCTGTGTTGCTTCATATTTTAGTGGAAACAGTTGTGCTCTTTAATACTTTCTCATGATTCTTTGATGATTTTAAAGTTCAAAGGAACTTACATTCCTTTGATACATCATAAATGTCTCTACTTGCACTTTAGATCAATTTTATGCATCCTTACTGGATAAATATATTAAAGCAATGTCACATCAAAATTGTACGTTTTATTGTAACACATAGCAATAAATAACTACTCTCAAATAATCATTAATAGTACATTTGATTTTAACATGACCGAAAGTGATGATATCTGAATGGATGAAATCCATTTTTAAAGGTTTACCCTTTTCAGATGATTTGTAGACCGTTTGGAAACATAATAAGCTGCATTATCCTGTTGTCAACTGTTGTGAGTTTCATCTAATATATCGCAATATTTGTTTTGTTTTTGTACTGTTGATTATTTTCTTATCCAAAATGTTTGAGAGGCACTTCCTTTCCTTGCCTTCTTAGAAAAAAAATGAGCCATACACTATAAAGCTGCTATACCAGATACTCACAGTATATTGGTATTTGACTAGGTATATGTTGTTTATTTGAGAGAAGGACAGGGAAAGACATGGCTAGGAGGAGAGCAGAAGAGCCAAACCCGGCAGCGTTCTTTTTATACTTCCATTCTGCTTTTCTCTCTCTTTATCTGTCTCTCTCGTGCACCCTCTCATTCCTGCAGGGGGGAATGCAAGGTTACAACCACAACGTCAGAGAGAAGGAAAATCAGAGCAAAAGAAAGAGACAGAAAAAAAGAGCCTGAAGAAAGACCCGAGAGAAGCACAGCTGTGTTTCCAAACAGAGTAGTTCTAAAGCAGGGAAATGGGAAATGGGATCAATCCGAAAACAAACAGGACCTTCTCTACTTTGAAAACAAAACAGAGACAGAAAGTTGACTGAGACCCTGAGAGACTTTCTGAACATCGATGCTCAAACATATATTTCCATAAATAAGCATGCTGTCAAAAATGTTAAGAAGTTCTTTAACAATGTAAGATAAAGTAAATCAGTGTTATGTAAAGGTAAATATGCAGTGGCTCCGAAAAGCATTTCAACCGTTTTTACCAGGATCTGGCAACAGAACATGGAAAATCCAAGATCAAGTTTTTAACTAGTGAGATGTAAAATAACAAGAGTTGAAAATGTGAACAAATGTAACTAGGACAATTCTTTCCATGAGGTCCTGATTCCACTTATTAATGGCGCGCAATCCGTGACAAACCGGGATTAAAACAAGTCTTTCCATCTTCCTGCAGAACAGCAGAAGAATTTGAGGGCATCATGTGATCTGAGTGAGTCATATAATTGGTGGAGGTAAGACCCTGGGGAGACATATTTCAGGAGGAGGGATGGTACAGACATGCGTCTTCACACAAACATCAAAGGGTTTCTCTCCACTTCTGACAGATAAAGGGCAAAGCAGGCTCAGGCAGTTCATGAGCATCATCTTAATGCCTTCATTATAAATCAAGGCTTTACTTAAACGACTAATTATGGGCGTTTCAATCAAAACAAAAAGATGAATGGCAGTGTTTCAGTCTAATAATTTATTATTGGTCAGTTTTTAATTTGACCAGATCAGGAATACATTTTCAGATTTTGTTTGCATTATTATTAATAATAAGGACACTTACAACTACATATTCATAAAAAAGAAAACCCAAAGAGCTATCATCATCATCGTGTCCGCGTGAGCAAGGTGAGTTACTTAAAACAAGGGAATCATTGCTTTGAATGAAAGCATCTGCTTAATGACGACTTACTTCCAGAACTACTGCATAACATAAAACAGAAACAAATCCCATGACAACTGCCGTAGGATATCAGTAAATAATGCATTAAAGAGCATGCTGTGATAAATAAACAACAACAGACAGATTGTAATGTAAAGTGTCTGCAGATCAGCAGTGGTTGTGTGATTAAAGAGAAATGAATGGCTATGGGTGATTTGTATGAAGTGCTGTTAGAGCACTGACAGGAAGAATAGCATTGCCGGACAGTTATTGAGTAGGCTGACAGCTTACAGGAAGGAACTTTTTTCAGCCTGAGGTTTTGGCACGAATGCTCCCGAACCACCTTCTTCCAGATGGTAGAGATGAGAACATGCCATGGCACGGATGAGGCTGCGCAGCTAAACCAATTGTTTTTGCAATCACTGATTACATAATGCTGGTGATGACATTGATATGTCTAGCGTGGGGGTGAAATTTGTCTCTTCGTCGAAGACCGTGGAATGATTCCGATGAATTGTTTTCTTAAGGTTTAAAGTGGGCCTAGTCACTGTTAAAACAGGCCTGATTCAAAACTTGCCATCTGAAATAAAAAGAGTTACCACACAAACACCAACTAAGAGCTCCAGGATAACTGACACAGGAGAGATTGCTACGATAATGATACTTCACCGCAGGCAATAACCAAGCGCTGTTATCTTATCAATTAGCAATGTTCTGATTAGTGTTGTTTGACTAACATTGGTTTTCTAACAGCCTATGTGCAGAGTGGCTGATTTAATGCTAATATATTACACTTATGCAATACAATGCACTGATGTCAAATAAGACGTAGCTACACAAAACAGTGAGAATGCACATTTGAGAATTTATTTTACATACTTATTTAACCATAATGAGTGACTGATTGATCAGGACATGGTTAAATTATCAGTCAGTTTGTCTATTTCTATTTGTCTAAAACTTGTTTTGATTTAAAACTTTAAAAACAAAGTTTTTTTATTTGACATATATGTTTTCATGAAGAACCTTCAACATCCATAGAACCTTTCCAGTGCACAAAAAATTCTTTATGGTGAAAAAAAAGTTCTTTAGACTCTTCAAAGGCTCTTTAAAGAACCAAAATGATTCTTCTATAGGATCACTGCAAAAACACCCTTTTAGAACTTTTATTTTTAGGAGGGCACTTCTGTACGTTGTTCAAATCTACTATAGCCAACATATTGAAAACTAGTCGATGGCTTTGGAATTTGGGGTGTAAATCCCCGTGAAGAATACAAAGGATACCAGAAAATGGGAAAGGCAGAAGAAACAGGCGCTCAGTGGGGGGGGACTCCACTCCATGAAAGGGTGTGTGAGCTTAGTCATGTGGTGGTATGTGGTTTTCCTGAACCCTGATTCTAAGCTACCAAAGCTAAACGTTTATTATTATGACAGATGTATTTTTGTTTCTCCCTTCCCCTTTTTGGAGGAGGGTAATGAGTAAGGGATATGTGAGAGAGAGAGAGAGAGAGAGAGAGAGAGATGGGGTTAGGGGAGGAAGGTAACAAGCCAGCTGGGAGACAGGGAGGAAAAAAAGAAGAAGTGAAGGAGCAAAAGGAAGGGTGCAGAGAGAGGTCAGGGTTTTGTATAGATGATCCTTTTATTCTGTAAACACAGAGATTGACCAACACACAGGAAATTCCGGCTGGTATTTGTTTCTCGGCTCCTGTTACTGAGCCCTTAACCTAGCCAGAGCTGTGACCTGAGATCCAACCCCAACTGAGACAAAAACAGATATAATATAAGGATCTGCTCCCAGTTTTTTACTGCACTGGCACACAAAATTTAAAAATGCATAATCAATAATAAAAAAAAAAAATAGGGCTACAGAAAAAGCTAAAAAGATGCGAAAAAATAATAATATTACAACAACAATAATAAATTCCAAATATTAAAACAATTCATTTTTATTTTAAAGTGTCAATGGGCCAAAAAAGCACTTATATGAAATATATATGATTAAGAATGATCAGTAGAAAGGAGCTAAATTGAAATTTTATTTAATGTCTATGTTACCAAAATGTGTATGCCGATTAAAACATTTTAAATGGCAAAATTTATAGAAAAAAAAAGATATTATTCTAAACATTATATAAAAATACAACATTTCGATGTTGACGATATCAATTTTTTAGTCGTTATTTAAATTATTTGATGAAAAAAGATTTAACACAAAACCGACTCAGTAGATTATGTTGTTGTGATTAAACAAAACGCTGAAGACCTGAGGTGACACTGGCAACTACAGCATTTTGGTCTTTGGTGACGTATTTTTAGCTTGTTCAACAACACTGCTCTGTTCTTCTAAACTTTTTTTCCTTTTTAATAAGGTTGTGACAGTCCCTGACACAGAGGTGCAAAAAACCTATCCTGTCTCTGCTGGACTGTGAAGTTGAGAGAGGCACTAACAACTATACAGGACCACCGAGACGTAGACAGCCCTCAGCTGCGGCTCGTTATTGTGTAACCGGATATATTTAGGGCACATCTGCTTACGGGGTGAGAATCAAGCGCTTGAGAACACAGGTTAACAGAGCAGTGAGAAACCTAGAACATGCTTCAGCAAACAAGCATAACGACTGTCCCTTTATAACGAAAAATGTCCCTTCGACCACTAAAGTTGCGCTATAAAACATAAAAGCTGTGCTGATGGTGCTGCGTCTCTGAACGAGTTTCCTGAATGAATCTTTTAGCCTAAGTGAACGAATCAGTCTCCTTACGTTCATATAGTTCACAAACTCTCCCTTTCAAGTACTTCTTTTGTTCAGCCTTCAACAACTGAATGGTTCAGATATTATTGATTGAACGAATCAATATGAGTAAATATCATTAGAGCGCGAAATAAACATTTGTTGGATTCAGTGAAGGAGACCGAAGCAGCATTTAGACTAAAGACACTTGTTTGTTAAGAAAATGAACCAAGAAATGAACCAAGTGTCTTGTGTCTATAGTTTGTTGAAAGAAAGTAGGCCTATGCAGCTGACACAGCTGGCAAAATGATGGACAATTTTCATATACCTTTGCTTTGTTGCGCTTTGTTTAAACACAATTTTTACCTGAGTTTCGTCTTTTATAGTTTAACCAGGTAAGTTAACAAAGCTTTCAGTCATTAAAAACATCATGTTTATAATGAATCATTCAATTAAACCATTCAATGGCTAAAAACTACCACGCAAAAGGTCGCCACCTACTGGCGTAACTACGTAATCTGCAGAGAGTATCAACAAAGTGAGCTCTCTTAGTGAATCGATTCAAATGATCCGAGTCACTGGAACGAATCAATAGCCCCAGCACCAGCGCTCGCGCTCCCCTCCCCCGGTCTCTCTTCCTCTTCTCACATCTGGTTCCACTCAGAGTTTGGACTTTCGTGGCATTCCTTCACATCAGTGCAGCCGGAGCCAACATAACACAACAGCACCCCAAATAAAACCAAGCCTCACATTACTAGTATTATTTTAAAATCACATAACACGTCTATAATCATGACAACAAAGCAGTCAGAAAAAAGGCACAACGAAAAAAAAAAGTGATAATGAAGCGTAAATGTTTCCTACCTGAGTGCACGGTGCTCCGCTCCAGGGTTAATAGTAGAAATAAATATAAAGTGCATCTGCAAACATTTATCCACGCGCGACTCCAGCAGCCCTCCCGGTGCCCGCCACCGTGCTGATGCATGCCCGCGGAAAGGTGAAACGGAGAGAAAAGCGGAGGATTTCCCTCTTTCCCGCAGAAAGAGAAGCAGGAACGGTGAAGAACAGACAGGCTTTGAGAGTGTCAGTGTCGCTGTGTGCGTGGACTGTGATGAGTTCAGAGTGAATGAGAGGGGCAGACCGCTCACTTTCACTGCACACGTCCCAGGAAAGTGAAGCAGAAGAAGGCGGAGAAACAGCCTAAGTTTGAATGACTACCCGATACCCAGGATAAGTGTCCAGGACTGAGAATTTACCAGAAGTTTGCAACACTTTGCTCCTCTGAGGGAAGTGAAAGCACGATATTGTTCATTCGTTCTGTATATTTCAACACTATAACCTACACTTGGAGGAAAGAAACAGCTTACTTAAAAGTCTCCTCTGACGAAATCGAGGAAATATTCTACCCTGGGTGTTTTCTGGAGTTAGCACATAAGGTTAGATTAATAACAAATAA
>SCHK01337423.1:275-10622 GCA_004124795.1 Poropuntius huangchuchieni
AAAACTTGATTTAAGAGGGAAAAACTAATTTAATTGAAAAAACAAATTAAAATCGCACAAGTAGCACAAGCCTGTGTNTAAACTTGATTTAAGAGGGAAAAACAAATTTAATTGAAAAAAACAAATTAAAATCGCACAAGTAGCACAAGCCTGTGTAGTGGATGGATTTAACATATTTTAAGATTATTGCAAAAAAATCTTTACAAAAATTCTGAAAGAAAGACTGACTCTATTACATCATTCAAAGTGCTTTGTGGGAGTGAGTGGTTGCTATGCACTCTTCGGTCGCATTTTCAGACACATTTTGGTCACAGCGATTCTGTGATCGTTAAAAATTAATTGCCCTGTGAATAAAATTGAATGTAATTTCATTTACTTTCGGAACTGGACTCATGCTCTCTATTCTGCTGCGGTGTTTTGACATTCTATGTGTGACTGAACTTTAATGTGCAAAAGCATAAATAAATGCCTATAATGCCATCTAGTGGACATTTAACAAACTGCCATGACAGGGCACAAAATTTAAAGGAATAGCTCATCCAAAATGAACAACTTTCCAAACCTGTTTAATTTTCATTCTTCTAGGAACACAGAAGGAGATGTTAGGCAGAATGCTTGCCTTTTTGAATTTTGATGTGTGCTGTCAGGTTCAAAAAATACTAAAAGTACCTCAAAGTACCATAAATAAAATCCATATCATTTGTGCACTATATTCCAAGTCCACCCGTATTGCACAGAATAGAGCCTTTTGTGTTTCAAGGAAGAAATAAAGTCATACAGCTTTGGAACAAAAATGATGAAAGACTTTTAATTTCTGGGGGACTATGCCTTTAAATAAAACAACATCTAAAATTAAGACATGCATGAATCTATCTCTCGTTCTCCAAATATTCCCAAATATTTTAATTGCCCTATTAGGACTACAAAACTGAGGTTGTGAGGTCTTGCTCACCTTTAATGAGCTGTTCGGGCCGTGTGCCAGGCAGCGTCCACATAGCTTGCGCAAGGTGACCGAACACCGTGGCATCCACACTGGACAGCTTGGGACCCATGATGTACTTCTTATCTCCTGAGGATGCAGAAGATAAATATTAACCCTTGGCCAAAAATTAGGACAAATAACAGACTCCTTTAAAAAGTTGTTTCAGAAAAACACTAAAAATACTAGAAAATATTTAGATTTTCAGTTTATTCAGTTACCAGATGGACAAAAGCTCTCCCGCCTATATAAAGCCACATGGTGGCAATTATGTAAAACATTACTTGCACTAAATATGAATATTTTAGGAACAAAAATGGCCCCCCAAAAAACACAATTAAACTTCCAATCACTTGTTTGCAGATAGTAAGATCTGTATTTATTTGATCACAAAGACAGTAAAACAATAATATTGCAAAATATTATTACAATTTAAAATAACTGTTCTTTTTGAATGTATTTTAAATTGTAATTTTTTTTTTCTGTGATGATTCCATTCAGCAACCATTACACTAGTCTTTAGTGTTTTTTACAATTATAAAAATAATGATTGTTTCATTAATAGAAATGACTTGAAATGGATTTTTGTAACAATGTAGAAGTCTTTACTGTCACTTTTAATAAATGTAACGCATACTTGCTGAATATAAGTATTTTATTCAGTGTATGTAATATAAAACCCAAACATTTTAACGAATGTGTATATGGCAGATGCCAGCTATCATGATACACACATAACATAAATATTATATAATACAAAACTTAAAATTTATTTAAGTCTACACTTTATTATAGGGGCCAATTTGTAATCCTACCCAATGCCTAAACTTAATTTACTAACTATTAATAAGCAGAAAATAAAAAAGTTTACTGAGGCAAAAGTCACACTGTAGTTAACGGTTTGTTAATAGTAAGAACTGGGCTTTAAAATAAAGTGTAACCAAAAATTTAGTAAAATAAATAATTATAAATCACAAAAATTGTATCACATGACAAAAACATGCTCCTGGGCAAAGGATCATTTTATCCCTCTATTTCTTGTCCTGCTCACCTAGCAGTGTGGCCAGTGTGCGCATGTCCTTCTCCATGAGGGTGTAAACTTCCTCCTTAGTAAAGCAGCCAATGCCGTGGCAGTACATCTCTCGCTTTACAATGCCACCAGTGAGCTGACACAGGATCCATTTCAGCAGGTCACTGAGGGGCCCGGGAAGGTCCAGCATCCTTTGAGTCTCTTGAACATTATCCACCCACTGACAGTATGCAATGGTCCTGAAGAAAGAGATGAATAAATTAAAAGTGATTATTCCTTTCTTAAAGTACAAATTTATCTATATATTTTTATGTATAAAGAGCCATTTATATTGTGTGGGAAAAATACAAATGTCGTATTATGAAGACAACACATTAATAATATTATTGATTATATTACATTATTAATTGGCTTTTATATTGTCATTTTTCTTAAGTAAGCAATTTTGCAAGGATAGATGAGAGGAACGATTCACAAAATCCAGATGTGCAATTTTATTGATTCCCAAACTGAAGTCTTTAGAAAGCAGATGTATTACAACATGCATTAAATATGTTATAACTTTACTCTGCTGCATATTTAACTTGCATAATACATTTATTTTACAGCNGGTGTATTACAACATGCATTAAATATGTTAGAACTTTACCCTGCTGCATATTTAACTTGCATAATACATTTATTTTACAGCTGCTTTTATCCAAAACAACTAACAAATGAGGAAAATCTTCAACAAATTATTGATCGTAAGCACAAGCAATTCATCATAAAATGGACTTGTTTATATTTCAGAGTTTATTATAACTGTGTGCAGCTTTAGTATCACACAGAAAACAAACTCAGTTTGGCCTTTGAGATTAAACTTGGAATTAATTCTCTGCTCTGTGATTATCTGAATCAAATTAATTAAAGCCGTCTTCTAATTAACTTCTTTGCACAGTAGGCAATGTATTAATAAAAACCATTCATCCAAAATGGCTTCAAGCGCTCTTTGGGTTCATGGCTTTGAACTTACCACTTGGAATTTACAATCAGCCTTCATCAGGTTTAAATCAGATTCAAAGTAAATCCTGCACCAAAAATAACTACTAAATTCAAACATTGCATTGACCAACATGGCATTTCATTTGTAAGGACATAATATATGTAATCCATGAAACAGTATTGCACGCTTACATGCTTTGTTTACATTTCTGAGCCTTAATCTGATATTACTAGGTCTTTTTACTGAAATGGGTCAAGTACATTACAGGAGGTTCACTTCCTGATCAAAACCCACCAGTGTTATAATCTAGATTTCCTGTCTATTTCCCAGCATGACATCCATCACTCTTATTTATAGCTCAATAAATGTTCTTGCTCAGCAAGCTCTTCAGCTGACATACACAACACTACTCTAGAGTGGACACAGATATTCAAACTCATGAATTATTTAATCAATAGCCATGTGGGATGCTATATATAGCACAGTGTAAAGCACTTCTGGGGAGTGTGAAGAGAGGATGCAAAGAAAAAGAAAGAAACAAACAAAAAATTATTTCATTTGAAGGAATATAATAATGCAAAAGAAATGAAGAGGAGATTAGGCTGTAAGAAAAGAGACTGGTTATACAATAGCTTTTTCCTAAATATAATGCTTACATTATGATACCCAATGTGTAGGATAATGTTTCAGCACGAGTCATTAATTTTATAAATCTGCTGCCTGCACTGCAAATCATGTCAGCAGTCCACTGCAGGCTTATCATGCATATTTGAATGGTTTATGGTTATGGACTAATACAACTTTTAATTTGTCAAGTACAGTTATAATCTTGAAGAATAATCTGGAATAAAACTGTAAAAAAAAAAAAAAGAAATTATTAAGATTATTATTAACTGAGTACTAGTTAAAAGGAGTCGTGTGTTTTTACAACTTTTGTATTACTGGACAAGACGTAATAAAATAAGTCTAAAATTCAGGCAAATGAATTTGAATCGATTCTAAACCTAAATTAGAAATCTTGATTTATAGCTTTGGATAATTATTTTTGTATATTTAGACCTTTGCTTAAAGAACTTCCTTAAAGAAACTGTTCACACAAAAAGTTTACTGAAAATATATTTACAGTCAGGCCATCCAAGATAAGTAGAGGAGTTTCTTTCTTTATTAAAAAAAGATTTAGTGAAATTTCAGCAGTGAATCCTCTGCAGTGAATAGATGCCATCAGCTCAAACAGTTAAAAGCTGAATGCTTGTAGGAAGGAAACCTATTATAAAGGAATTTTTCAAATTGAAACTATCACTTCTGTCCAAAATCCATAATAATGCTTCCTCTCCAGTGAAAAAGTCCAACCCCTGTTGTCCTCTCACATCAAAATTCACCAACACGTTTTGGCTTATAAACCATGCTTGGTCTGTGCATATTTCTCTCCTGATTCAGATGAGACAACTTTTCACTGAAGAAAGCAACATTAGAAAGCAATACAGAAGCAATGGTTTAAAGTTAAAATGTCTTAATGATGAATTAGTTTCTTACACGCATGCAACGTTTCGCTCTGCATGACATTAATCGCTAAACTGTAACAGGTGAATTACATGTGGATTATTGTGATGCTTTTATCTGTTGTTTGAACTCTTATCCTGATGGAACCCATTCACTGCAGCTTCTACAATTATATTCTGATAAAAAAAAAAACAACAACAACAACTCACCTACATCTTGGATGGCCTGAGGGGGAGTACATTTTATGCAAATTTTTATTTTGGGGTGAACTATTCCTTTACAGCTTTAAAAATCAAAAACTCCCAGCCAAATAAACAAACTGCAGAACTCTACTGACTCTAGTCAATAATTCGTAAGTGCATATTTGATCCTCACATTTCAGAGACGGCTCAGCAGCAGAACAGTGACTCATTCTGAATGGCAGCACATGACTCACCAGTACAAGTGTTCCTCCACCATGGTGGTGATGGCCCGCGCTACCGCCTGCTCCTGAGAGCTCAGACTCTTGTTTAGACTCACACCAAGTTTCTCCTCCAGAAAGTCAATTATAAATTCAGTTCCACACACCTGCTCGTAATTATACTCGATCCAAGGCATCTTGCCCTGGGAAGAGAGGCTTCCATCAAAGTAATTCTGCAAAAAAAAGGAAGCATATTGAAGGTGAGAAGATGTAAAGCATAAATGTTAATTTAGCAATTTATAGTAATAATAAGAAGCATTATTATTATTATTATTAATATAAAAAACACTACTCCTTGTTTTGGAGCATCTGGATATGAACTGAAAAAACATAATCCTATTTTCTAAGAGCTTTCATGAATTTCATTGACATTTCAACAGCAGATGGTGGGACTTCCAACAACTGCATGTAACCACTGATCAAAGGAAATGGACTCCAAAACCCAAACTGCTCCTTTATGCATACTTGATAGGGAAGATCAACCATGCGTAGATAGGTCTCCATTTTCAGGCAGAAAGGTGAAAGGCTTGGCACCCCGTTTTTTGGCCTGGAGAATTGGTGAAGGATGATGGCGTCTTTAGAATCCAACTGTTGTTCTTTCCTGGAAGGAGGAGATCAACCATAGATTGCAAAATCAGACAGACAATCTATTCGAGATTTCAATATGAACAGATATATAAAAAGTCACTCAAAATACTGATGGTTAAATATCACAGTCAGACATATGGAACAAAATGCTGTATTTGTATTTAGTTCAAAAACTGGTATGCATTTTATCAGCATATTTGTTCTTCTGGGAGAATCCATCGCCTTGGCATTGAAATGCATCATGCTTTACCAGTTGAAGTACAGAAACAAAATGGTTTTACAGGAACATTATAAGGTTTTAAAAGCAACTGTTTAAACCCTAAAATCCAGTGGAGTGCATTGGAAAAGGTCTTGTACTATAATTATGAGGAAACTAAATAAAATGTGTGGGAGGACATAGACAGGTCTTATTTCACAAGCAGAAACTACAAGCCTGAGCTTTCAAAACAACACAGCTTAGTCCTATTTTGATAGCACACAAGTTTAGAAATTTATTCTTCTAACTCAACACATTTTCTAAAAATGTGATTTGTATAACCAAATTTTCCCTAACATGTGTGTTAAATATTCATCTGAATCAGGGGATTTTGAGGGGGAAGGGAAAATGTATTGAGGTTTGCTAAAATCCCTTCAATATAGATCAGAAAGATTAGCACAGATTCTGAGGTGCAAGAGGACAAATCCGTCCATATTTAGCCATCATTAATAAAAAAGCAATCATGATTTCTACACTTAAAGCACCAATAACAAATACAGATATCCAAATAAAATAATGTACAGTGCATTATAACGTATTTCATAATGCATTATCTTTTTTAAAACGCATTATATTTGAAGACTCCTTTTTATATCTGAAATTGGTTGTTTATCATATTTTAATGCATTATAATTTCTAAAATATTTGTATATATTAAAAAAATACATCTATAATATGTTTAGAAAGTATAATGCATCAAAATACATGAGAAATAGCCAATTTAAGACGTAACAAGGTATCTGCAAATATATTTTAATGCATTTAATTATGAATACCTTTATAATGCATTAAACAAGTGTTACAGAAATTTTCCTTCGCATAATGATTACATAATACAACTTCAGAATATTACACCTGTGGCTTTGTAAGTAACCATGATGGTAAATTTAAGATACTAATGGCAAAATTAAGATCACAAAAAGTTTCCATGTATGCATGTATTTATTCAGTTGTTTGTTTGGGTGCTATGTCATTTTTAGAGTCAACAGACTGTCATGGTTTATTATCCAGGCCAAAACAACAAACTCTGGAACTATTCTCCCAATTAATACAGAAAGGCCATTTAGATCTATAAGGATGGCACTCACTCTCTCAGATATGCATTTCAGATGATTCCATGTGGCTCTAAAATGAACATTCTGATGGCCTAACGATGTCTATTTACGCCAAAATCAAAGACTAATCTGCATTCTATGGCAAACTGAATAAAGCATCAGTATGATCCGAATGCTGCAGAGCTCAATACTCAAACATGACGCTGTCCACCGCCTGCGGTGCTGAAACACTCCAGTCAAGTATTGTATCCACGTCTGTTTCCACATTAAAACAGCTAAAACGGAAGTTTAGTTCTTCCAACAGCATTACAGGCCCCCCCTTGAATTTTTATTAGGTAATGGCCTGCAGATGAGCCAAGAAAGGTCGTTTCACAACACAACTCAAGGACATCGTGATCCAGCGAAGTAAACAGTCAAGATCACGTGTCACGTAATGACGCTTCATTTACACTAATAAAGAAAACGAATTTATCAATTTACTTTTGTTCAGTGCGAATGTAAACAAGGGCAATTCCGGATGGGTATTGATGACAGGGCGTTTTCATATGCTCCCGTGCGGCCAAACACCGCATGTGCATGTCATTTTGAAAACGTGATTTATGCATCCCAGCGGACACGCGAGCTCAAGAAAAACCCGAGAACCTCACTTGCACTGGCATCGCCAGGGGACCGATGTTTACATCTTTCATTGGAGAGGTTCAAATGTATAATGCGTGAGTTACGAAATATTATAAACAATAACATTAGATAATTTCATAAATCATTTGACATCACAACAGGCCACAGCACTGACCTGATGGAGAGCAGCTCGTGCAGCAGATACGCAGCCGCAGCCAGCAGGGCACCTCCGGTGATGTAAAGCGTCTTCCTCCACCAGGAATCCGATACCAATCCCGACATGATCCCGCCGAAATCCTGCACAGGGACGGCTACTATGTACCCATAAAATAAGTGACGCTCATCAGAGCCACACAACCCGAAGGACGGGCTCTGATTCCGGCCAAGATCAACCACGAACGAGCGGGAGGAGGCGAAACCCGCGACCCAGTACATTCTCTCTCTCCCCCCGCTTCCTCCAACGAATCCTGCGCCACTTCATTTATCCATACAAATACGGACAAATGTTACATGGTTGTGTGTTATGTCGGCCTCGTAAAGCAAAAGAAAATCATTTTAACGGGATTCGGCTCCCGCGCGCAGCTCCGCATCCTCCTTTGTTGCTGTGCTGGAGCTGAGTGACGTCACGACGCATCACACAGGGAAGCTAGGCAAATAAAACACATTCAGGCTTTTATTAAACTACAGACGCAGACCTAAACATAATTTGAAAGACATCGTGATTTGCAGTGATTAATAGCGTCCGTTTCGTTTTTCTTCATTGGTGTATATCAGGATAAAGTACTGACGGATTATATATAATTATTAGTGCAGTGTAATATATAGGCTATATGTGTGCGTGTGTAATTAGATAATATATATAGGCCTCTCTCAATATATATATATATATTCATAAAAATAATACATTGAAATAGTTGTCCATTTATAATAAGTACAACTCTAAGGATGTGCTCAAAGTAGAGAATTGTTCAGGCTGAATAAAACACCCTCTCAATTATGACACAACTGATTTCATTTTATTAAGTACCTACACTTTTGTGTTAGGTCATAATTCTCTTTGTCTGCTTGGCCTCTGACATAAACCAACCAAAAATCACCACCACAAAACACACAACTAAATGGTTGTTAAAATATATCAAAGAATCTTTGAAATTACATGTGGCATGTTGAGTGGATCAAAAGTGCTTCAATCTCAAATTCTCATCTTAACAAGAGCTTTACAAAAGAAGTTCTTTGAATCATGCCTCTGATACAAAATGTTTTATCAAGAAACACAATGCAAAGAATGATTATTACTGGTTTAGCAACTTCACTATGCAACATATTTTGATATCTTGAGTGTGGGTTATTTCTCAAGCAGGTGAAGTCTGTTTGATAGCATTTCCACATTATAGTAGCTCAGCTGTAACTTGTGGCTCGACCTGGTTCATCCAGATTCTCACTCTCAGCCCAGACCCGGTCAGGCTGGGGTTCTTCTTTGCGTTTGATTGCATGCAACGCGTAGTTGATGGCCGTGCTCTGCTGCCAGCTCCACGCTCCTGTGAGAGGATTGTATAACATGCCTCTGATAGCCTCCACACAGAAACCAACTGGGATAGAGTGAGACAGAAAGATGGTAAAAGTAAGTAAAAAATTCTGCTGTACAATAAACACCGTAGCAGTGGAAAAATAGATCATATTGAACCGTTAAGTAATATACACCAGGCTTTTCCAACAGTGACTGTTATTTAAACAGCAAAGGAGATCCGTGATAGAAAAGTGGAGGGGTAATACCCACAAACTGATCAATGAATGATAGTGAGAGAGAAATGGAAGACAGAGGCAACACTCACAAGACTCCAGAAGTCGTTCCAAATCCTCTGGGCTGATGAACTTCTCCCAGTCATGAGTTCCACTCGGAACAATCCTTAACAGCTGCTCCGCTGCCACAATCCCAAAAACGTAGGACAAGTTGCTTTTGTTAAGAGTGGTGATGAAAAGAGAGCCACCAGGCTGAAAAAAATACATAATACATTACATATATAAAAATATTACAAATATTAATTGTTATACATTATTACTTTAATGTTTTATTTTAAAATATTAGAGTTTAATAGAATTTTATACATTTTATTATATTTAAATTAAAATATCAAGATCTTAAAAACGCATATAATAAATATCAGCCTTTAATATATTATATTTTTCTTATTGTGAGATACATATGAGTATAATTTTATTTCATATTTCAATTATTCAGTGATTTTTATCAATTCTAAATAACAAACCATCTAAAATGAAGCTGAAAAGAAAAGAAAGCAAAACAGAAACTGACTGATAAAAGTGCCTGGATGTCACAGCATTAGGAAAGATTATGGGGATTTGGAGTAACTCTTCTTGTCCTCTGACATACTGACCCAGGAGATTAAATCATTCCATTCAGTTCTCTTTAGTGGGAACCCCACTGTTACTATTTTTTGTGATGGTCATTGTTTCAGATGACAGTGATGTTGTGACACACCTTCAACACCTGCTGGCAACAGCTGGCAAAGGCGTCCAGGTCAGCCAGATGTTCCACCACCTCAGATGCCACTACAGCATGAAATCCCTCTACCTCCTCCTCAGCGAGTTCCTCCAGGGTGCAGGCCTGATAGCGAACTCTCTCCCGTAAATCAGGATCATAGGAGGAGTGCAGCTCTGCGGTCCGCACACTGTCCTCCACTGGGTCGATTCCCAGGACGTCTGCTCCTAACCTCCCTAGTGGCTGAGAAAGGTTAGTGCTACTTTGTTTATTGATAATGGGTATGACAGTTTGACAGCATCCACAACATTTAGTTACTGTCAACTTTAACTAAAATTGCTACATTTTATTTTTAGTAACTTAAATAAAAAAAAAA
>SCHK01337510.1:0-11191 GCA_004124795.1 Poropuntius huangchuchieni
TGCCAGAAATTGGCTTCCATGTTTTAGTTGGTGTTTTATTTTTTATTTTTTATTTTTTTTAACCATTTATCCATTTTAATTTAACTCTTTTTTAAAATTAATATTAGCTTTTATCAACTCAAAGTGAGAAGTCGTCCAAAAAGAGGAGAGAAATTATTCTAAATAAACTTGTATTCTCTTTAGTAATGAATTGGAGTATCGCCAAAAATAGTTTAATCTAATTAAAATGTATCTAATGTTTGTGTTTTTAATTTGAATTTGTATTTGTTCCATCTAGGATGGAGTTCCAGAGACCAAGAAGGAACCCGAGAGGCTTGAGAAGAACAGCAAACGGCGTCTAGAGAAAGAGAACATGGAAGGGCAGCACAGAGACAAGATAAAGAAGCCCAAGAAAAAGAAGCCTAAAATGAACAAAGAAAGGAGACGAGAGGAGAAACGAACCACCTCCCCCTCCAACTCCCTTTCTGACCTATCGTATTCGGACGACTCAGAGGAGGATTGGTCTGTGTGCTCGGCAAAGCAGTGTCAACAGCCAGAAGGAAACGAGGTTAGTTTTAGCATAATTGAAATGCTTGAGGTTTTGTTTTCTAATCCACTGCATCATTCTTGCTTACATAATTGGGTTATTGTGTGTCTCTTTGCCTGCTTGAATAATTAATGGTCCTTCTCTCCTCGCAGGTAAACTGGGTCCAGTGTGATGGCAGCTGTAACCAGTGGTTCCACCAGATTTGTGTGGGAGTGTCTGCTGAGCAGGCTGAGAATGAGGACTACATCTGCGTCAGCTGCGCAATAAACGATTTGACAGAATGAGGACCAAAATCATGTTTTTCGAAGGATAGTCAAAAGGCTCCCCGTTTTGCACATAAGTTACAGCACCAAGAATGCACCAGATATCATCCTCTTACTGAATCCTGCCCCTTCTGTTCCCTTGGTGCTACTGCCTTCTTGATAGGACTGTTAACAAAAATCTGTATGATTCTTCTGCTTTTTGTTTTGTATTTTTGAAGATTTCCTTCTATAACATTTTATTTCTTCTCTAGAGAACGTGATGCATAGATGTACCTCAGGGGTTTCCATCCCATGAATGCAAAACAATGGGGAACTTCAGCTTCCCTAAATGTATTTTTGTTCATATTTATTGTTTTTTGTTTTTTTCCTTTCCCCAGCCACCTTTAGAATTTCTAACATGGATTTATCAATCTGGGCTATTTACACCAAATAATATTAATTGGACTAAACAAAATGGTCTAAAATTATTTTTGGAACCCGCTGTTTTGGTACATGTGTCTAATAATATAAAATATTATTTATTTATCCCAGCAATAACTCTGGCTGGTTACCCTGATTTTTCAGTAGCTTGAGATCTGCTCTGATCTGTTGCTTGATGCATTAGAAGTGTTTGTACAGAATCCTAATGTAGGTTGCCAGACAAATGAGATGTAGCAGGCAGAAGAAAAAGCTGTGTGAAATATACTTTGTGATGTATACTGTGGCTTTCTTTAAAATTCAAAACAGATCTTTCCGATGTTAATTCAGTTGTGGAATAAAATGGTTTGTTCTCACCTATAAATACTGATCTACTTCTGTTATCATGAGTCTGTCTGGTCTTTATTTGTTTGCAGCTCAGTATGTGTTTATTTATTACAACATAAAGCAAACGCATAGGTCTGAGCATCAGGTGGCGACAAAGTAAAAAAAGGCAGTTAAGTGTAGCTGTTCAACCTCCATTCCTGTGGATGGAGCCATTATGGTCAAGAAAGCGCCAATGATTCGCGAATGGCAACATTTCATCGTTTCATAGTCCCTCCCTAAACGTGCATTGGCGCGCTGTGCATCCTTCCGTCGGGTCCCCGGTCATCTCTCCGTTAGCCTCAGCAAGACTGGCGAAAATATGGCGGGTATGAACGCGTCGGGTCCCGGCCCGGTTTCGACTCTCGACCAGGTGGATAAAGGACTGAAGGAGACTCTTATAGACGCGCTGAACGCCATTCTGTCGCCGGTGCAAGAAGTGCGTGCCGCGGCGGAGGAGCGCATTAAAGTATTGGAAGTGACGGAGGGTAAGAACTGACGTGAGATGCTGCCACAACATGCATGACACCATGTGAAGTGCAGACTTTTACACATGAGCTTCCTGGACACACGCTTTTTCATTTCGGTTGAACTGGCTGGTTTTATGAGGCGTGTTGTCGACCGTGTTTATCATTCATCTAGTCGCGATGAATTTGTCACATTGACTTGAATTGGGGAGGCAAAAGCATGTGCAGCCGAATCCAACATGTTCCCGCATTTTCATTTGATGGATGTGAAGTCATGTGAAAAGGTTTTAAGTGAATAGTTAGGTTCTGTAGATCTGTATTCAGTTTCACTTTTAAGTTCACGAACGTGTTGATAATTTAGTGTTGATAAATACGCGTCACCTTTGTGAGAATATATAAGTTTCAGCGATAATGTCAGGGATAGTTCACCCCCAAAAATACAACATGTCATTTACTCACGCTCATGTGGCTCCAAATCTTATTAACTTTAATTGCACCTTCTTCTTTTTTTCAGTTATAGTTATACAGTACAGTATGAGGGTGAGCAGATGATGAGCTACCACTTTAAGAAACTTAAGTTTCCAAAAGTTTTTTTTTTTTTTTTTTTCTCTCATTTCTCAGTCTTCCTTATTTATGTCCTGTGAATGAAATAATAACACAGCTCCCCCTCCTATTTTGCCTTCTGAATACAATGCCAAGCAGAGATTGTGACTTGGGCTTTGGTTTCTTGGAGTGTCCATAATACTAGTCTGAGTATCCACCACTATCATCAAGGTTACATCACCCAGTGTTTTTTAAAGTTAAGATATTGCTTAGAGTTTTGTGGCTGTTTCGTCATCTTTTGGGAGAAAAAGAGCAGAATCTTTTTTGTGTGGTTAGATGTGAGTCGGCAGCTTTGGCCAAAGATAAAATGTGTAAGTTTAAGAATCAGTCACTGCAAACCCATATGATTTAGCCACAAAAATAAAAGCAAATGATTTTTGCACACATTATATGATATATATTTTATTATATTCTCTTCATATTGAAGTATGATCTTTATTCATTTTCTGTAGGTGAATGGTGCATTATTGTAGCAGAGTTTAATTGTTGTATTTTGTTATAGTTATATTTTCTGCGTTATTTATAGTTCCTTGATGTAATTGTGAAGTGTTATTACTATTTAAAATAACTGCTTTCTATATTCCTATATTTTAAAATACAATTCCTGTGATGGCAAGGCTTATCAATGGCTTTGATCCTTCAGAAGTCATTCTAACGTGCTGATTTGTGTAGCTGTCCAGGATGCTTTTATTCAAGATTCTTTGATGAATAGAAAGTTCATAGAACAGCATTTACTTGGAATAGAAATCTTTTGTAACATTATAAATGCCTTTGCTGTCACTTTTGATCAATTTAATGCATCCTTGCTGAATAAAAATATTAATTTCTTTTTAAAAAAAAGTTTTTTTGACCAGTTGTGTGTTTGTGGACTGACCGTACACTATATGTTTTAATGTTTAGAAAGAAAACATGTCCACATGAAGGCAGAAATCCCCTTAAAAATCAGATGGTCAGTGTAACCCAGTGGGTCGCTGGCTGTGGCCTCTCTTTCAGGGTATCAGGGTGTTGGGTGTCAGCAGTAACATTGTCTTTTGGCTGCCAGCCTCTCATTGAGTTAAATCCATGGATGATGAAAGATATGGCAGTGCTGTGTTGCTGTGAATCAAGCATACTCGATCATCAGACTTGGCTTCTAATGCATTTGTGGTCTCAGCTTGTTAACTTATTGTTATTCATATTTTTGGTTGTGCTTGTAAACTTGTCAAAAACCTATATTTGTTGCTAGTGGTTGTTTTTGGCCTGAAGATTTAATATTATTTCACCTGTTTTGTAGAGTTTGGAGTTCACCTCGCAGAGCTCACTGTCGACCCACATGGAGCACTTGCTATACGCCAAGTAAGACTTGACTTTATATCAGAGCATAAAAAACAGAAAAACAAGTAATATTTCATTAATTTGTTTGCTATATGTCTCTTGTAGTTGGCCTCTGTCATTCTGAAGCAGTATGTTGAGACACACTGGTGCGCCCAGTCAGAGAAATACAGGCCTCCAGAGACGACTGAATGGGTAAGAACTGTATATCTATGTCTGGATGTGACATTATCCGAGATGTGACGTGTAATGAGTAATTTGTTACCCATATCCCTTTCTATTCAGGCCAAAGCTGCGATCCGTGAGCTCCTGCCAAGTGGCTTGCGGGAGGCCATCAGTAAGGTACGCTCCAGCGTGGCCTACGCCCTCTCGGCTATTGCACACTGGGACTGGCCTGAAGCTTGGCCTGGGCTCTTTAAGCTCCTCATGGACATGCTGGCCAGTGGGGATGTTAACGCTGTACACGGCGCCATGAGGGTCCTCACAGGTAATCACTCTGAACATCTAGATCAGGGGTGTCAAACTCAGTTCCTGGAGGGCCGGAGCCCTGCAGACTTTAGATGCAACCCTAATTAAAAGTCCTTCAGGCTTATTTGAAAACTACATGGTTTGTGTGTTGGAGCAGGGTTGGAACAAAAGTTTAACCAGGAACTGAGTTTAACACCCCTGATCTAATCCTTTTCCTCACAGTTGCAACAAGTGACAATGTTTTTCATCATTACTAAGCAACATTATTATGTGTTTCATAGAATTTACCCGCGAGGTGACGGATGTACAGATGCCGGATGTTGCACCTGTCATTTTGCCTCAAATGTACAAGATTTTTACCATGGCAGAGGTATTATACTCAGCTTTAAAAAAAAAACAAAAAAAACACACAGTACAGTCATTGCTTTTGAGACAGTCATGTTTAATGTAAAAAATTAACAAAAACACTGTTTTGTTACTGTTGCAGGTTTACAGTATTCGCACTCGATCCAGAGCAGTTGAGATCTTTACCACGTGTGCCAATCTCATCTGTGCAATTGATGAAGTAGCAAAGGTAAAGTTTCAGTGAAATACTTTGTTTATAGGTGAACAGGTAACACTTTGGACAGTATATACATTTAAAATGTTACTTATTTATAAAATGTGTCAGGGTTTGAACAAAAATATTAAGCAGCACAACTGTTTTCAGCGTTAATAATAAGTAATGTTTCCTGAGAACCAAATCAGCAAATTTGAAAGATTTCTGAAGGATCATGTGACACTGAAGGCTGGAGTAACAACTGCTGAAAATTCAGCTTTGCCATCACAGAATTAGTTATTTTTTTATTAACAGTTATTTTAAATGGCATTATATTTGAATGAATAAATGCAGTGGAAATTGTGACTTTATAATACCCAATACTTTACAAATAAATATTATATGGGCTACTAACATTTTAAAACAATTATGTTTTATTTCAGGGTGCTGCCAACACTTTGATTTTCCCGGTGGTGCAGCAGTTCACTGAGGCCTTCATACAGGCGCTGCAGATTCCAGATGGACCCACTTCAGATAGTGGCCTAAAGATGGAAGTACTAAAGGTGACTAGCTGTTACATTGTGCAGAAAAATACTTTTTTCCCTAGTGATGTAAATGTATTTATCCATTGTTTTCTCTTTATAGGCAGTGACGGCTCTTGTAAAGAACTTCCCCAAACCCATGGTGTCCTCCATGCAACAGATTCTACCTATTGTATGGAACACCTTGACAGAAAGCGCCTCTTTATATCCATTCATTCATTGACAGCTTTTACCACTTGTTTAACCTATCAGCATTAACAGAAATGTTTACCCAAAAATGAAAATTGACTTATACTCAAGCCATCGAAGATGTAGATGAGTTTATATTTTTATCATTACAAATTTGGAGCAATACATCACTTGCACACCAATGAATCCACTCCACTGAATGGGTGCTGACAGATGATAAAAACATCCACTCGACTACAGTCCATTATTTACCTTCTTAGAAAGTTAAAAGCTGTTTGTTTAAAACTTATAACTTTTCAATTATGAGTCCATTATCCATAATATTGCCTTCTCCATCTTAGAAGGTCTGAGGGCGAGCAAATTTACATTTTTGGGTAAACGATTACTTTAATATCTCAGACCTATTTGTTGTTTTTGTCAGTGTTGGTAATTTCAGTACAACATTCAAGTATTTTTCTTTAACCAAGCGTGTACTTATGTAAGAACTGAGGTCAACTACACAGAAGAAGTAGATGACCCTGTTGACTCTGATGGTATGTAGCACTAGATTTGTGCAAGAATTGATCAAAGTTATTCAGATTGGTCTAGTAAGCTTTGAGATTTGTTAATTCTTTGTCATTGTCGCAGGTGAGGTCCTTGGCTTTGAGAACCTCGTCTTCAGCATCTTCGAGTTCGTCCACACACTGCTGGAGAACAAGAAGTTCAAGAGCACAGTGAAGAAAGCTCTACCAGAGCTCATATATTACATCATCCTCTACATGCAGATCACGGAGGATCAGGTTTGTGGGCGGGGTGAGTGTGTCATATGTCTTTTTTTATATATATAGTTTTTATCATAACAATCTCATCCATCTCACAGATCAAGGTATGGACAGCCAATCCGCAGCAATTTGTTGAAGATGAGGATGATGATACATTCTCTTATTCTGTCCGGATATCGGCACAGGATCTGTTACTGGTGAGAGCACGTAGAGTTTGTTTGTAGATGTTGAAATATTCTCCCTTTTTTATGTTTAATGCATATTTTGTCCATCAGGCTGTTGCTACCGAGTTTCAGAATGAGAGCGCCGCTGCTTTAGCCGCGGCAGCAACACGGCACCTTCAAGAGGCAGAGCAAGCCAAAAACACAGGCAGTGAACACTGGTAAAGACAGAAAACACCCTTTATCTCAATTTAATTGTCTTTTTTTGATTGTGTTGCTTTATATCAGGGTTTCCCAAATGGGTATTGGTGAGGGAGCTGCAGAGTCTTTGTAAAAATTGAAACAAATACTTAAATATTAGCATTATAATATATAATATAAACATTATAATAATAAGCCCCATGTATGAGCAGTCCCATGTATAAAAAGTTTATATAATAAGTGTATATAATTTTGTCCAATTGCATGTCGCGTGACCATTAGCCAATATCAGAGAACTATAAACACTTATTGAAGCATTAACTTTTTCTCTAATGGTACTTCAAGTAAATATGTTGTGTCTAAGGGGTTAGGTTGACAAAAAAAAATCTTTCCATGGATATGCAGGTGGAAGGTGCATGAGGCCTGCATGCTGTCCCTGGGCTCAGTCAAGACCATCATCACTGAGAATGTGAAGAATGGCCGTGTGCAGTTTGATATGCATGGATTCCTTGCCAGTGTCATCCTTGCCGACCTCAATTTACCAGGTAATCTTATTCTGGTTTTTCGGTTTGATCCTACATCTGTATATGGCCTGAGAGTAGACCTGAGGATCTGATCCCCATGTTATTCAATTCCCAGCAGCCTCTCCTTTCCTCTTGGGTCGGGCCTTGTGGGCAGCCAGTCGCTTTACTGCAGCAATGTCCCCAGAACTCATACAGCAGTTCCTTCAGGCCACTGTGAGTGGTCTGCATGAGAGCCAGTCACCCTCGGTCCGCATCTCTGCTGTGAGAGCCATATGGGGGTAGGACTTTTATTTGCAGTTTTTTTATTATTATTATTATTTATTTATTCAAATTTAAGCTGGATTTTTTTTTTTTAGTTGGACAGGCTTAATGGGGCAAATCTCTAGCTGAATAATGGGTAACACTTTTTTTTTAAGGTGTCCTTGTTACACATTACGTGTACTTACTATTGTAATAACAATAAATTATACACAAGTACATGCAAGTAACATGTAGTTAATTGATATTACTCAGTACTTAAATGTATAATTACACTGTAACAACCAAATAATGTATAGTGTTATATACTATTTGTAAAAAATGTATTTGCCATGATTATGCACTTTCAAATGAGATACAGGGGCTTGGGCTACTTCTAAGCAGGAATCTTATTTGGTTTTACACCTTTTAGGGACAAAAACCTGAAAAAAATGTCTTGAGAAATAAATACATATGTGGTTTAAACTGAATAATTAACACAATTTAATTAACAGATCAATTATTTTATATTCAATAACTATGTGATTCATTGTCCTTTTTTAAATAATAAAACAAGGATGCATTAAATTGATATAAGTATAGTAAAGATTTCTATTTCAAATTAATGCTGCTGTTTTCCTGAGAAAAATACCATGATTTTTGCACAAAAATAGTGATCTCTATTTATGTCTGTTTTTCACAGGTACTGTGATCAACTCAAGCTGTCAGAGAGCACTCACGTCCTGCAGCCGTTCCTGCCCAGTGTCTTGGAAGGGCTGGTGCAGCTCGCAGCTCAGTTCAGCTCTGAAGTTCTCACTTTAGTCATGGAGACGCTCTGTATTGTTTGCACCGTGGATCCGGCTTTCACCACAAGTGCTGAAAACAAGATCTGCCCACTCACTATTGCCATCTTCCTTAAGTATAGTAATGGTATGATCATTTTAAAGTCAACAGCTAGTATCTTCGTAATTTAGAAAATTACCTGTGGCTTACCATGTTCTCTTTTCCATTTTTGGTAGATCCTGTTGTAGCATCTTTAGCGCAGGACATCTTCAAGGAGCTTGCTCAGATTGAAGCCTGCCAAGGACCCATGCAAATGCGTCTAATTCCTACTCTTGTTAGCATTATGCAGGCACCGCCTGATAAAATCCCATCTGGCCTTTGTGCTGTAAGTTATACTTCACAATTTGTTCTACTTCTTAGTGTATTCTGTAAGTAATACGTATTTTTTGTTTTTACAGACGTCCATAGATATCCTAACTACGGTTGTTCGTAACACTAAACCCCCGTTGTCTGACATGCTTGTCTGCCAAGCTTTTCCTGCAGTGGCACAATGCACCCTCCGCACAGATGACAACACCACAATGCAGGTGACATTCTCCCAGAAATAAATGCGATATGTCTTTTCAGAGTCCTCATGTCAGTTGACATTTAACTCTCATCATCATTGATTATTATTTTATTTTTTTTTTAGAATGGTGGCGAATGCTTGAGGGCCTATGTATCTGTGGCACTGGAGCAGATTGCTCAGTGGCAAGATGAGCAAGGCCACAGTGGCCTGTGGTATGTCATGCAGGTTGTCAGTCAGCTCCTGGACCCCCGCACATCTGAGTTCACCGCTGCTTTTGTAGGTCGCCTGGTGTCCACTCTTATTGCCCGGGCTGGCACTCAGTTGGCTGACCAGCTGGACCAAATACTGCGTGCTATTCTTAGCAAGATGCAGCAGGCCGAGACCCTCAGTGTGATGCAGGTAGGGTTGAATTGATACCAGAATTTTGGCCTAGGTACAATACCACATGGGCGATACTATACTGATACCTTGGGATTTTTTTAAAACAAGGACTGGGGGCTATCACTGTTAATGTTAACTTTAAATGTCAGTTAAATATGCTTAACGCAGTAACACATTTACTGATTTTTACGGCATTACTACGGTTTCACATTTTTTATTTATTTTATCAGTTTTGTTGCATTTCATTTCATATGTGAAATAAGTCCTCTATCATATTTGGGGGTCATTATTATCAAGTTTGAAAACCTCTGCATTTGACAAAGTAAACAGGATTTCCAAGGTCATGGAAAATTTGGAAATATCAGGGAACTTTAGACTTGTGTTTTCCAGGACCGGAAACATTATCAGCTTTTCATTAAGCCATAAATGTTTAATTTAGTGGACTGATTTTATAGAATCATTTCTTTGAAGTAAATCATTCAAAACAGTTCACAAAATGGTCTGAATGATTCATAAATCAGCGTGAATAAGTTTGAACAAATACCCATAACGTCCATTCTTAAAAAAAAAAAAAAAAGTGAAATGAAAATAAACAGTATCAATAATTAATGATTGATTTGTAGTTGATATGTTAGAACATTCAGTTTCGTGTAAGCTATGAAAACAAAATGTGGGAAATGTTAGGTACCACAGTGCTGAGATATTACTGCAGATGTGTGAAGTAGCACAGGTAAAGAAATAGAACTTAATAAGCTAATAATAATAACTTAAACTAATTGTGTGCTTCTTTTTGCACGTTGAACATGAATTTTCTTGTACGACAGATAAATCTGATATGTGCTGTAGCTGCTGGCTCCAGTGAGGTGTGAAATACATTCTCGCTCTTTATTTTACAGTCCCTGATCATGGTTTTCGCCCACCTGGTCCATTCCCAGTTGGAGCCCCTGCTGGAATTCCTGTGCAGTCTTCCAGGTCCCACAGGGAAACCTGCCCTAGAGTTTGTCATGGCTGAGTGGATGAGTCGCCAACATCTGTTTTACGGCCAGTATGAAGGCAAAGTCAGGTGAGGGTTTCCAATCTCGTCTGCATTGTGTTTGAAGAAATCGCGCAGTTTTCATTTGAAATAACACTGTAATCGCTCAATCCACAGTGCTGTTGCCTTGTGTAAACTTCTCCAGCATGGTCTGAATACAAATGACAAGCGCCTCCAAGATATAGTCGTCAAAGGAGATGAAATTTTTAATCCAGACGAGGGAATCTGTACACGTTCCAAATCAGCCAAGAGTAAGTTAATAATCTCTAAACTGCCAAATAAATGATTAATAATTGTGATTGTCTCAGATATCTGACTGATCGGTTTCTCTCAGACCCACAGCGGTGGACCAACATTCCTTTGCTGGTAAAGATCTTTAAACTCATCGTCAATGAACTGTCTTCCGTGGTGGAGGCTAATGCAAATAGAGCAAATCCTGCAGATTGGAGCCAAGGTACTTGTGTGGTTTACTCCTAATATTAGTATTGATTGATGACATTGAAGTGTGCATTCTTAAGTTTAGAACGTTTGTTTTGCAGACTCAGGTGGAATGTGGGATGATCTGGCAGAAGAAGAGGATGATGATGATGAGGAAGATGAAGGATTAGCAGGACAGCTACTGTCTGATCTCATTGCCTCTAACAAATACGGTGAAGACCCATAATACTAAAACAGGGTTAAATTTGCATTTGCATCCAGAGTGACATTAAAGTACACATTTTATTAGTTCACACTGGGATTCCTGGGAATCAAACCTTCGTTCTAAGTATTGTTAAAAAGGGTCCTTGTACTTTTGTAAACATTCATTTATTGTTTTTTAAAGTGCCCCTATTATGGGTTATGAAAGGTTCATAT
>SCHK01337543.1:0-10220 GCA_004124795.1 Poropuntius huangchuchieni
TAAAACAAATAAATAAATCAATATTAACATATATCATGAAAGAAACAGTAATAAAGTAAGAAAATACTAATTTAACAAACAAAAATGGCATTGGAAAATTCAGAAAATTTTATGTAAAAACATGCATCAATCCTACTGTACATAACCTCTCCATCTGCCAAAAGTGACAATTTACACAATCCTCCTGACACTTCAACATTACTATTTATGAGAAGCAATTATGGAGCAAAGTACTTCTCTAAGCTGTTTGCTTTAAGGCACCCATGAGCTAAATTTACTGCAGAAAATTACAGAGAGAGTGCAATGATTTCCTATAACACACCTATATGTCCTACTGCCTGATGCTTCCCTGAGGCTTGTTATATGTAATTCAATTGATTTAAACTCTTGATAATAAAATATACATTAGAAACCCCAGAGTTTCTCTGTCTGAATCTGTGTAATAGTGCTATTATAGAAGATAAGCATCGCTGAGATGACTTCATTACCAGACTTCATTTAACAAAACGTATTTGAATGCAGATGAGGAGAGAGTGACGAGCAGCACGTGTGAACTGAGAGATGCATATTCTTGCTTGGTTTTAGTTTGGTGGGGCTAAGATTCAGAACAGATCATTTCATTTCTGAATGGGGTTTTTGTTTATTTAGTCATCATTTCAGAATCATTTAAGTTATCTTTAATGTAAAATATGGCTTTTAAAATGGTTACATTTAGTTCTGATGATCTGCCTTCTGACAAATATGTGTACATTGTAAATATTATTCAAGTCAAGCACTGGCCCCTGCCTTTACTGTAATATTAGAAATGAGATGGAGAAAGCTGGGAACGATGACAACAACAACATCTTTGTGGTAGCCTTGCTTTCCTGACTGCCACACCTCGCCTTGTTGTTTGGGTCGCAGGGGAGTCTGGGAGATCGGTATTGCCTGTCTCCACCCCATCCCACTGACCCTGTCCCCTCGCCCTTGTCCTGCATTTCCTGTAAACAGCGGCATGGAGGCTCATTGGCTGGGTGCGTCCCCTCTTGGGATAACCTGGCAATGACCTGAAAGCCCTGGGCACCAGGCCCAATTTGGACCGGACCAGACCAGGCCAGATACACACCCAACTTTGTGAGCATCAAAATGCAGAAGGCACTCAGAACGTATATGAAAACATATGCTTATTTTCTCAATTATCTGGAAGTACGTTTCAAAATATGTTTCTAAGTATCTCAAACTCTTTTCTTCTTTTTTATGTTTGATGCTATGTTTGTTGTCAAAGACATTTTATGTTTGATGCTATTTTTGAGGGTCAAAGACATTTTTATGTCCGCATCAACAGAAATTTTACAAAAGTGATTTTACATACATAGAAAGCACATTAAATCCATGTAAAGGTTTCAAATTAGTTCTGGGAGAATAAAATGTCAAAATGTTGTTGAAATAATGTTCCACTGTCATCCAGCTTAACACTATTTTTATGTAAAAATTTAAGCAACATTTTTATTTCCACCTGTACGTATTAAAATATATATAAAAATAAGTGAGCATACTACATTTTATTTCACTTTAAATCTTGCTGACAAATGTCCAAAATGGGACAGTGGCAAAGTTTAAAAATGGAAAATTACAAGTAAGTAGTATTTGGGGTAAACCAATTAGTTTTTTAATATGTCATATACTGATTGTTGTGGTAAATATGCCTGACAAGACTAGTTACACTGAATGACGTTTTAGTGTCTGTTCTCTGTAAATCATTGTAAAACCATATGAAATTACATTTGTAAGTAACTTTGGATAAAAGCGTCTGCTAAGTGTCTAAATGTAAATGTAATTTTTTTTTTTTTTTGTGCAGAAAAACTATATAATTAAACAGGACACTTTCTAATGTATTGAAAAACAACAACGTTTCAGTTTGATGCTATGTTTGTTGTAATTTTCTTTTTTCTATAACTATTGCATAAAAAAGCTCTATTACACTTATTGTTTATTGTACTTTTTGTCTTTGACCCATGAATACTTTTCAAAATAATGATTATTTAGAATATGAATAGACAAATATTTCATAACATAGAGGGTTTATTAGTCAATATTAAACACACTAGTTGCTATTTATAACTATAACACTATTATGCTGAAGGACTTTCACATCTTTCCTCAATCATTCTCTCACACTACCCACTGTCCTTTGGGATCAGCAATGAGTACGAAACATTCCTCTGATTGGCTTAGGGATGACAAAATATTCTTTTTTTATGCATCTGCAATCAATCACCAAGAGTTTACTGTCATTGTGTGTCTCCATCCACCAAAGCGGCAATGTCAAATTTTCTCTGCAAGCATTCAAAATACGACAAACAAAATCAGACAGAACATCAGCAGTGACAGAGGATTCTCTTGGGACACAGAGCGGCTAATGGTGCAGACACATAGGCCCATTTGCAAACATGCAATGCTGTTAGATTGCACAGCACCACAATGAGTCAATAATGTCACCAGAAAAAGGTCCCTGGCTCCCATATCATCTTCTGAATAATAGAGGATGCTTAAAAGTGTGGCACATAAACACTACGGTCCAGGGTAACATCCAAATGTTTCCATGGAGAAAAAAATCACATGAATCTATATCAAGCTATCACTGTGTTTAACTTCTAGTAATGGATTTTATTTTGCATTAAAGCATGAAATCTGTACTGTCAGATGAGCTTTAAGAAAGTAAATTGATAATGGTGAATGTATGTATAATCTATCAAATTTAAATCTAAATCTAAAGAAAGTGAATATATAATGTCAAGTGAGATATATTTGGATACATGTTTTTTACAGAGCCAGTAAAAAAATGTTTTCTACCATTCTGAATAAAATTATGAAAAATGCCTTTTTAATAAAACTGCAGAATGAGTAATAAACAGTGGAAAGACTAACAATATACCAATAAGCAATTCTGGAAATTTCCCTTGTGTTTCTCTGAAAATCAGATTAAAAAGCTACCCAGAGGCCACTTGAAAAAAGTCAGGGTGTTTGACTACACTGGAGGTAATCGAGCAGAGGTTTCTAATGATGACTCTAGGGTGGCAAAGTGAGAGCAGAGAGGGTCATACAGTCAAAAGAAGGTCAGAAAGTCATCCGTCTCTAAACCTCTGTAAATCCTCAAATCTCCCAAAAGCCCAATAAAAGAAACACACATGGGGAATTTGGTTTAATAACACTACATGCTACCAAAATGCTCACCCAGAGGACAGAAATCTCTCCCTGGTTTTCTCATCTATTCCCCTCCACTCAGCTGCATCAGGCTGTGAGAGCATTGCAATAAAGGTGAAAAATAGCCCTAACGTTTAATCCACTTTCTTCCCATACTATTTGTATCATTGAACAACTGCGTTGTATTCTTTCTCACACAGATAGGGTACTCCAACAAATGTACCATCAAATCCTGCAAATGAGAAAATCAGATAAGCTACCCTGCAAGCATAGTCCATCTTTCCAACCCATGAATCTCAACGCTACAGGCTGCTCCACTGCCACATGTGCAACACGGCACCTAAGTGTTTGGCAAGTCAGCTTGCATAATTACTTTAGACAACAGCTAGTGGCTTTCCAGCCATGTTGATCTTGCTTTAGCTTTGCAACAATTTTGGGCCATAATGTGTCTAAAATATTAAGTTGTTTACTATTAACTTTTGCATAGAACTGTTGCATAAATGCAACATCACTTTCACAATCATGTTGGACAACATCTTGTTGTAACCTGTATACTATATCTAGCTCTCTAATATTTCATTATATATTCTAGAATATCTGTAATACTTTAAGTCTTGTTTACTCAGCCAGGAAGATTACAGAAAGTATTCTGAGACAGAGAAAGGGCGCAAGCTGAGCTATCAGAGTGACCAAACAGTTGCCTAATTTCCTGTTAACATTGTTTTGGCCAGCACTTCCTTCAGACTTGTGTGATGGTATTGCTATTGTGTTGAGAGGAAGGTGTTTCAGCATTCAAAATATAACTCTCTAGACAATCTTATGCTAGAGTTTGATGACTTGAACAGAAATAAGTCTTCCTAATATAGTTCATTTCAGATCCCTTTTTATCCTTTTTATAATTACCAATGTGGAAAATGTTCATTTTAAGTACGTAGTTGTATAAAAACCTGACTATACCTTTCAGGGTCTTGCTCTTGAGTGGTGGGCTTGTTTTCTATTCCTGCAAAGCTATTCATGTCCACATAGCCATCGTTCTCATTGGCAGGTGCTGCTGTCCGATTGTTGTCATCGAAGAACTCTGTAATAGTGACTGCCCGAGTGGGTCGTCCATGTGGAATCTGAATATTCTCATAGTCTGAGTTTATTGCAGGAATGTTTTCATAATCAGAAGTATCTGCACTTGGGAAGGAGATGGAGCGTGGTTTAGTGAGGGGTAGGGGCATGAAGGGGGGCCGAGAGCGATCCTCAAAAGACTCCACTCTGGCTATACCCCTGTTGCTATAACTCTTGGGTGCACCTTGCCTTCTTTGCCTCTCTTTGTAAAGCAGAAAAGTGGTAGGTATTTCTGAATTACGTTGTGGTTTTCCCACGCGGGACTGAAGCTGCGGGGAGCCGCTTGTACTCCTTCGATCGAGCTCCAGCACTCGAATCGGGCCGTGGTGGCTAGACTCAGATGATGACCTGGAGGAGCGGACACTGCCATCTCCACGGGCTTTGCTTTCGGATTTTTTCTTAAATTTTAAAGCCAAGAAACGTTTAAATGAAGTCTTCTTCTTTTGGAGGTTGTCAGGAGATTCATGTTGGATTAGAAGTGATGGAGAGCTTTTGGTTACAGGCCTCTTAGTTATGTAAGCTAACTCAAAGGGTGGTGGGATATCAACTAGAGATGTAGGCGTCGACACGCCACTGGAGGATTGGTGACTTCTTTGAGAAAAGCTTCCAGAGGAAGTAATCACACAGGGCAAAGAAAGTGTGTCATCTTTTTTTTGCAATCTGCATTCCTCTCTAGAAGATATCTCACCCTCAAAGTGCCCTGAGAATGGCAAATCTCTGCCCTCAACAGAAAGCGAACGAGGAGAAAGAAGAAAGCGCCTTGGCTTCAATGAGGGAATTACACGGTTTGTCTCTGTTTCATCTGAAACCTTGGGATGTGGAACTCCATTCTGGTCCAAGGCCACAGTGTAGTAGTCGTGAGACTGGTACTCAGTGCCCGTCTCCTCAGGCACAGTCTCAGGAACATATCCAGGTACTTTCCCAGAAAGCGAACGAGATCTCGTCACAATGCTCTTCCTGTCCAGAGAGATAAAATTCTCGCCCTCTGAGTCGAAGCCAGCCTCCTCATAAATGTGTTCGTCACTTTCTGTGTCCGAGTCCTCAAAGAAAGGCACAATATGACAGTCCAGCTCTTCGATGTCCTCTTCAAATGCCTCTGTGGTGTGGGCAAAAACCACACGGTTTGTAAGTTCTGGAGTTCTGCCTACATCCAAGTCAGCAGGAACGGTAATGTTGCAAAGTCTGAGACGTGGCTGGCAGCTGTTCCTCTGACTCAACTGAGCTTGTCCCCTTCTAACTGATCGTTCTCTTATACTTTTGCCCTTTGTTTTCCTCTCCATGTTCACCGGCTCATCTTCATCTCCTATCTCGACGTAATCTTCAGATGACACACACTCCACATGCTGATCATCGTCATCGTTGTCCTTGATGTCAGCATAGTCATCCACTTCTTCATTTTTTGCTATCTCTTGACCCTCAGAAGCAGGTTGAGAGACACTGTTTTCTAATTTCTCCTGTTTCTCCTCTAACTCTGCCACATCGTCCGATGATACGTAGTAAGGCTCTTGGTTTGACGTTCTCTCTGTTGCAGTCTCAGAGTCTATAGGTTTCTCATTGTTGGACTCATCATCAGTGCATCTTGCTTCTGGATCAGAAGTACAAGTCAAATCACTTGGCACAACTTCTATGACAGAGTAGGGCTCGAATGCATCCTCTGTCTCCTCTGCAAACCTGAAACGTCCGGATGGGTCTTTGGTAGCACGTTCAGCCTGCCAAGTACTGTTGTCATCCAGTGTGCCAATGACATCATAAGGGTATTCCTCACATAGTGAGGGTTGACTGCAGTTTGTAGCTTTTGAAGAAAGTCCAGTTTCATTTTCTTGTGCCTCATGAACATATTTTGCACCTGCTCTAGTGTCCTCTTCATATTGATTTGATGATGGGTCCTCAATCTCCTCATACAGACTTTGAGATTCACCTGCAGGCTGATCTTTAACGAGTGTCTCACTCTCAGGCAATGCACAGGTGTCCTTAAGAACATTATAAGCATCTTCTCCATTCTCAGCTGGCTTGGTATTATCAGTGTTTTTGCTGTGGTCTTCATCTCCTGAATCAAGGCTTTCATTGACCACTTCGGATAAATCTGAAGAGGCTGAATGCTGTATTTCAGTGGCTTGATGAACTTTACCTTCATCTTCTCCCACTGTTTCATCCACTGCCATTTGTAATTCTTCCTCTATTTCATTATAGCAACTTGTGTCATGGTTAGTCTCATAATTTACAGTAAACTCTTTGTCAGATAAGTCCACGTCATCATTTGTACAGTTTTCTCTGGATGCGTCTGCTTCATCCTGTGTGACATCTGATTCATTATCCTGGTTTAGCTCCAGTGTGTCGGAGGATGTTATGTCCCCATTGCCCACAATGCTTTGGCTCACCTCAGAGGCTAGCCTTGGTTTGGGTGCCACAGGAGGTTTAGGACCTCGGGTGGAAGGACAAAGCCTTGACATCAGGGTGGAGCACACAGTTTTAGTCAAATGGCTTTGTCTTTGGTTGATAAGTTTGGAATTGCTTCTAAAAATCTGCAAATAGAAAGAGAGAAGAAAATTACATTTCCATGAAGACATCAGATATCCTTGGATAGCCTTGCTCTTGCAATAGAAATAAGTGAAATAATCGACAAACTGACTGACAATATGCCATTATGAGCTCAGCTGCTCCTTTAAAACAGCATGATTGATCTAAATTGATCATTTGACTGATGAACTGCAACCTCTGAACTTAAAACATAATGAAGTGATTATATGCTCACTCTATTCAGACCAAACAGCAGCCGTAAAAAATAATAAAAATGATAAACAATGAAAAAGAACGAATAACAACTAATACGATCCCATCCATTGATTTCCAAATGCATCTTCTCAAAATGGGTTAATCTGAAGGTCATTTTTGGTGAAACACACCCTTTCTCTTAACAAAACTCATACACCCCTTGTCTTTTCCTGTTATTTGTTACCTGCCTTGACGCACGTCCTATTAAACTCACCATGCACTTGGTGCTCACCCTGCTAAGATGTTGTTTCCTGACACGACTAATTAACTATTCCAGCAGACTCTCCTGGAAGGACTGCGGACAGGAACGGCAAAGGGGAAGGACATTAACAGTGCACCATGTCTTCTCCATGAACCCCCCTCCCTATTTTTTTCTACAAGAGTGGAGTTTTGCACAACACAAATACACTTCCTTCTCGTCAGACTTCCCATGATTCACTCTCCAGTGATAAATCCCCCCCAGACACACAACCCCCCAGACTGGATTTTTTTTTTTTTTGCTGAAAAGGTCGTTTCAGTGCGTTTAAGAACAATAAAAAGAGAAACATCAACATCCCAACTAAGGTCCCCTTGGCAAAATAACAGGATATGAATTATGCAACAAGAATTCACTTAAAACAAATGGTTAAACACAATGGGAGGAATAATGGGAGAAACAAACTCTGTGCAAAGCCATCAGTACATGATCTCAGATATGAGCTGTAAAGTGCTTTGCTAATTTAGTCCTACCAGCTGAAAGTGAACAGGACAAACTAAATTAACATAAAGCCTATATATATATATATATATATATATATATTTGCAACAGTCTGAAATTTTCTTCTAAAATTAGCATTTTCATCAGGCTCCTATATTTTTGTTTAGTTATTTTACTTTAATTGCATAGAAACCTATACCTATACATTGCCATATTAAAATTACAGAAAATTAAAAAATAAAATTACAGAACCTAAACAGGAGCCTAATAAAAATGCTCATTATTTTTGGCTTTTACATTTGAACTCGTTCTGTGGAGAACTATAATAACATTTTCGATATTTGCTTACAAGGACTACTACAGGATGAAAGGACAAACAGTTAGCTTACTTCTTATGTCAGTTACTTCTTATGTCATATACTTTTTCAGTATAATGTAGCCTATGCATTCATAAAATACCCTGCAAAACTGTGGTCAGATCTGGCTGTTAACTATTATCTTTAGGTTTCACATTCTAAAAAGTCACATAATTTAACAGTACTAAAAAGTTTACTCAGAATCTTTCATACCGGCGTTCATTGTCGGATGTCATCCACCATGGCATCTGAAATATTTCCACATTATTCCTTGATATTCCGCCGAAGCAACAGTATATATCCAGAGGTGCCGTGAACTTACTCCAATGACATTTGTCATAAAGCCTGAGAAGTAAACAATAAACACTTCATCACTAATTCGACGACGTGCTTCCAAAAAATATCAGTTTTATTAGCGACTGTTGCAGCAGGTCTCTTCAGAATCGCGCGCTTCCCGCCTGAAGGAATGAGAGAGATGCGCTCGCGCTCCGGTCTGAGCGTGGAGACTGAAGGTGTTTTCCGCGCGCTTCCTGAAGAGGTACAGTGAGTCTCCCTCAGGGGAATACAAGGATCGATGACCGAAACCTCAGAGAAAAACATCTAAAGCCAATAACCATCAGTGGCGTACGGCACTTTCACGAACAGCTGCTCCATTGCTGTCACGAGATGATATGTTTCAGTGTCCCTATTAGAGTCTCTTTTACAGAATTTCTTGCTCTCACAGAAAAAAAAATACAATAGCCTACAATAAAGTAAAATAAAAAATGCCTCGAAATTTCTAATCCAAGTGGGTTTGTATCACCACATTGTCGTTCGATTTAGATTTATAGCCTAGAAAAGGTGGCTTAAATCTTTAGTCAGAATAGCCTATTTAACATTACGTTAACTGTGCCTTAATTGTGTAGCTATAAAAATAATAGCCTAACAAAAAACACGAAAATGCAGTAATTTTGTTGGTAGCCTATCAAAGACTGTGTTTTGAGTAAACAAATGTTCCTAAAAACAGGTTCTAAATTCAGTTTCTCTAAATGCTCTTGGCCAGGCTTCCTTTTTGCTCATCTGTTGCCTGATTGGAGGAAAGCAGCTCTTTAAAAACCTCTCTTCATAACAGGAAACTGCTATCCCTTTTTCCTGCACAACAGGCAACGCTTCCTTAGCAACAAATGAACAAAGGTGCTGCTGTTAACTCTACTGGGGAATTACTGCATTCAAGATTTAGACGCTATTTTTCCTAATGGAACTCCACACTGATAGGAGACCACTAATTCAATGAGTATTTTTAGACGAAAACAGTGCTTATAAATAAGCCAAACAGGGGACGCCCAGGGGAAGCACAAAGTATTTGAGGTCCCCCATTGATAGTCCTGACTTGACAGTTGGTGCCCTGTGCAAGATAATACATGAATAAAAGAAAAAGAAATAAAAGAATTGATGCTATTAAATCCTGACTTAACATATAATAATAATTGTGTTTCTTCTTTTTATAATTTTAATATATTGCAACTGACCTTGGCAGCCAATGATCATTATGCATTTGTTATGAAAGCACATTTTATGGATCCCTTCTGTCACAAATTTTAGCATAATAATTATGCAATTTAATGATCAAAAAACAATTCTGTGTGGATTTTTGGATGTTGCGTTCAAAATTCATGATATGGGTCTGACTCAAAAACAGTGCAAACAATAAAATAAAATTAAATTACATTACAAGTAAAACAATTGGAAGTGAACTGTGGTCTAATCATAATTCTAAACATAAAGTATAAATATATTTCTGTTAATTCTACTTTCATAACCTCTCCTTTACACCAAGACATCCATGCAGACAGATCTTTGGCATAGGCTATCCACCAAATCAGATATTCTTTGACAGAGCCTAATGAACAACGAATTGTAAGACAAGATAACCCCCAGCTGAGCCACTGCCGTGATGTTCAAGGGCAAACAACAGTCCTGAAACTCAGGAGAGAAAACTGTCAGCCACCTGGGGCTCCATGGTGACAGCTTGTATCACAAGCCAAACCCTCAAACATTAGGTGGCAAATTCCATAGGACGTATAATATATATATATATATATATATATATATATATATAT
>SCHK01337606.1:0-11926 GCA_004124795.1 Poropuntius huangchuchieni
TTTTCCATTCATTATTCTCTGTATTGCTGCACAGGTTAGAGTATGCGAGTTTTTTTTTTCTTTCATTTTTGACCTCCAATGCAAGAAAAAAGGTAAATTATATAATCTGCCGGAGTTTTCAAAGTTCACAGTTCACAATCCAAGGCTGCTGTACATATACATTCATGAACGCTGCGATAAGGGTTCATGCGTGTCTTATCTAAAAGTCAGTGTGTGTGTGAGTCGCAGACACTGACTCAGGTTTCTATAACTGAACTAGTCTCGGCCCCCTTAAAAATCAAGTTTGGTTGTCATGACAGCGGGGATCTAATTATACAAGCATTCCTCAGAGGAAACACAAGCTCCTCTTCCAGACACAACGCTCTTTCACTCGCACATCAACACACAATAAACAAAACTCACGCTGTTGGGAAGTGTAATACGGTACTGTACTCATACAATCAGAGGAAAAGACTAAAATCATCTAAATCAAGCTTTCCAAATAAAACAACTAAATATACAGAAAACAGAGTATGATAGAATATGCCATTTTTACTTATTTGATTCTTTCATATTACCAAAAGTGATATTTTAGTATTATTTATATATTATTATACATTTGAATCATATTTAAATAAGTTTTTATTTTATATTTTTTTGTTATAATTTTAATATTTTTTAAATAAGTGTAATATGTGCTTTTCTTAATTTCTTTAATTAATTTTTTTTATTTCAGTTTTAGTTTTAGGTAGTAACTTGCCAAGACAACATTTCTCATTTTCATTTTAGTTTTTAAGTTTATTTTATTTAAGCTTTATTTAAATGACTAAAAATAGTTTTGGTTAACAGTCACAACACTGATTACTGGTGTACTGGGATTCTTGTTTCTAAAACAAAACAACAAAAACAAAAACAAAACAAAAAAAACGCGCTTGTGTCTCTTTTACCTTGGGCCACTAAGCAATCACCTACCGACGTCCTAGCAACCACACAGTAATGCATTAAATCCACTCAAAACAGCTAAACAACTGTATAGCTGTGCCCTAGCAACCATAGAACACGCCAACAACCAGTTAAAACACCTTAACAACCAAATAGCAATGCCTTAGCAACCACATAGCGATACGTTTAAAAAGTCACTCAGCACATTATAGTAACTACACTGCGACTGCAGTGCCCTAGGAACTACAGAACATGAGAACAATGTCAAAACACCATAGCAACCAAACAAGAGTGCCCTAGCAACTTCAGATCATAGCAGCAAGCAGTCACCTTAGCAACCACACAACAACCTAGAGGAGGTGAATTTTGCAGAACATTAAACCTTTTTCTAAAAACAAGACAATCTAGAAAGTGTACTATATATATAAGTAAAAATACTATAGTACTATGCTATACTTTGCAATACTTTTAGGTAAACAATGTTATCGACAAGTATGTTAAACTTTACACAGGTTTTGCGCAACTGGTGCTTATTAATTCTACAAAATGTTTTTCTTAATCTTCAAAATGTTCTGAATGTGCATGACATAATCACTCGCATTTTACATAATGTTACATAGATTTACTGGAATTTGTTGGGACAGGCAGTAAAAGCCTATGGAAAGAGCAGGTATTATAATGTTGCTTTAGGGGCCACTGCTAATCCACAACACACACACACACACACACAGCAGTAAAGCCCTGTCTGGATGCATTTGCTTTTTCATTCCGGCTAGTCATAAGGGTTTGTCCTCGATTTCTCAGTTTCTCTCTCACTCGCTCCTTTTTTTTTTTTTCTCTGGTATTTATGTGTTCACGGTTGCCACGGCAACATGAAACACAAACAGTGTGGCGGCAGACAGGAAGTGCGTTTTGAACCACAATGGCGTCACTGTGGCTGCTGCTGTGTAGCACTCGGACTGCTCGTGTAGTCTTCATGATGTTATGCGTTACTGTTACGCACGCCGCGCACCGCTCGCTGCCATTAATAGTATTGATTTTCCAGCTGTCTCGCTCACTTCTGTGCTGATTTCTCTTTATGTCGCTCATTATGTGTAATATCAGAGTGTGTCCTTGAGAGTAATTCGCAGCAGATTTTCTCATGAGTTGCTATGTGTGAGCGTTTGCTTGTGTGGGCCTATTGCAGTATGTTACATCAGATTCGTACTACTGTTTATACATCACTCTTTTTCCTCTCTGTTTTTTTCATGGTTGTGTCTAAATATACCCCGCTGAAATAAACTCTTAATGGGACCTCCCTCTGCTCCATTCAGACCACCTTTCTCTCTTTGACTGTCGTGTCTTCATTTCCTGGTTCAATTGTGGTAATTCAGGTATTGTTGTGTGCGATGATAAGATCTTTCAGGTAGTTTGCTAATGACAGTTTCTTCAATGCACTTGCACTCAAGGAACTTGAGCCAAAAAAGCATTTTTTTAGTTTGAGCCGTGGCCCAGCAGCTAATGCACATACTCTGACATATTGAGCCATGCACATGCAAAGGGATTTCCTAAAGGGATTGTTCAACCAAAATGAAAAATCTGCCATTATTTACTCAGCCTCAGCTTTGCTCAAACCTGTTTGATTGACTTTCTTCTGTGGAACACAAAAGAAGGTATTTTGAAGAATGTCCATGTGTATTTTAGATATAAAAACATTGGACCCCATTGGCGCTCATTGTATGAATAGACATTTAACATCTCTTTTTTTATTTTATTTTTTATTTTTGCACAGCAACTTAAATCAAAAGCTGTTGGTTAAAACACTGTATGGGTTTAAAATTTCAATGCTGGGAACTAATGGTGTACTTTGAAGGAATAGTTCACCAAAAAAAAAAAAAAAAAAAAAAAAAATTACTGAAATTGTACTTACTCATAGACCATTAAAAATGTAGATGAATTTGTTTCTTTATCAGAACAGATTTAGAGAAATTTAGCATTACATCACTTGCTCACCAATGGATCCTCTGCAGTGAATGGGTGCCGTCAGAATGAGAGTCCAAATAAAAACATCACAATAATACACACAACTTAAGTCCATGAATTAATGTCTTGTGAAGCGAAATGTTTGTGTTTGTAAGAAAAAATCAAAAATTAAGATGTTTCATCTTTGAACCGTGTTTCTTTTGGCAAAAATACAAGTAAATAATCCACAATAATGCTTTCTACTTGAAAAATTCATCCCCTGTTGTCCTCTCAGATCAAAATCCACCAACACATTTGTTTAAAACTGTTTTACGCTCTTTACACTTGTAAACATGCTTAATCTATGCATATTTCTCTCCAAATTCAGACAAGATTTCTTTACTGGAGAAAGCAATATTACGGATAGATTTAGATGACAGATGCCGGAAACTGGTTTGAAGTTAAAAGCTCCTTAATGGTTGATTTTTTTTTCTTACAAATAGCTTTTCACTTCACAAGACATTAGTTGATAGACTATTTGTGGATTATTGTGATGTTTTTAATCATCCGTTTGGACTCATTCTGACGGCACCCATTCACTGCAGAGGATCCATTGATGAGCAAGTGATGTAATGCTAAATTTCCCCAAATCTGTTCCCATGAAGAAACATCGTGGATGGCCTGAGGGTGAGTAAATTTTCATTTTTAGGTGAGCTATTCCTTTCGCTTAAGACATTGCAGAGTTGCTTAGGACAACATTAATTATTAGTTTATCAAGCCTCTGTAGATTAGCCTGCTGTCCTACATGAATTCACTGTTAACTGTCTGGCTGTTTCTAGTACACATTCTTTTCCTCACGCCTGAGGGCCAGATCTTGACCCCCTCCCACACTCCATCCAGCTGACCAGCGTGCTGCCCATCAGCTCCCAGAATTCATCTGTATGTGACCCTCCAACTGTTTCATTCAAACAGAAAAGCTGGAACGACAGATGCTAAACAGTTTTCAACAAAAATCTAACCCTAAGCAAACAACAACCAAGCACTGCTCTAGCAACCATCCACAACACCCGAGCAACTGCATTACAACATACTAAGAACACATTGCAACACTGTTTTGCACATGCATTAACATTTTCTTTCTGAATGAAAATGACTTTAGAATTAAATGAACNAAGCAACTGCATTACAACATACTAAGAACACATTGCAACACCGTTTTGCACATGCATTAAAATTTTCTTTCTGAATGAAAATGACTTTAGAATTAAATGAACTCCTTTACCAGTGTAAATGGGAAATGAGACAAAATGATCTCAGAAAAGAGGAAATGAAAGCAACAGCACTTCCTCTGCATGAGATCATTTTAATGAGATCATTCACTGTCACAATGACACACTGCTGTTCTCAAGCCTCCTATAAATAAATGCACATCTAATATACTCTCCTATTTTAATACATCTCCTAAAATGCACCTTTTTTGTCTCTTTCTCACAGTGATGCCCTTCTAATGCCACTCTCTCATGGGAATGTCCTTATACCTCACCCAACACCCACAGCCTGATAAATGTGAGCCCTTGAATCCATTACCACACAAATAGTCGATATAATTACCATGCCACTACTGCAGTCCATTATGCATGCTTTAAAATCTGCTCAGCAACATTTAGACCTGCAGTAGAGGTACATAGAAAGTGCACTGTCTAAAACGGCTCTGCATTACTGCAGTAATGTATGGCACAAACATAAACCATTAGTACTTCTACTTGAAAACAACACTTCAGAAACCGTATGGCAATACATTCTTTTTTTATGTGCAATTCTAAAAGTCCAGTGACATGATATAACAAGAGACATCAACGGACAACCTTGCATATTATTTGGCTGACAACTCGTGCAAAGGTTTATGCATGTGACCATTAGCCTATAAGTGCTGGGTAGTAACTCATTATATGTAATCTGGATTACATAATCAGATTCCAAAAATGTAAGTACTTGTAATTAGATCATTTTACATTTTAAACTGCTTATAAGCTGATTACAGTTACTTTTTATAGATTGCATTATTTCATATTATTCACTCGATGTCAGTAAATTATTCATAATGTGATTTGCTTCAACTCTTTTTTTCCTCTTAAATTTTCCTTTCTAAAATTCTACCATTTTAATACATTTGGAAAGTCTTCCACTTTTTCATCAACTCACAAACCCCCCGTGGTTCATTTATGAACCCCAGTTTGGGAAACCTATAATTTAATGTTCAGTACACTTTATGATGTTGATAACAACGAATGGAATATATTTTGTCAAACGTAATCTAAAAGTAGTCAGAATACATTTCCTAATACATGCAATCCAACAGATTATGTTACAAACTGTTGTGTAATTTGTAATCAGTAATGTACTACAATTAATTACAAGTAATTTATCCAGCCCTGCCTATTTTCACAAGTATACAGAATGTATGTGAAATTTTTTTCATGAAGCATACCGTTCAATCTGAGCGATTTTCACTGCAAGTTGACTGTTTACTGTGACGGTGATTATTAGGGCCTTCGTACATCATCCAGTTGGTAGTGATTTTGCCAACACACAATTCTGGTTTTGGTTGAATAGACAGAATTTTGGTCATTTTGGCAGAACGTTTGCAATGAAGAAATCCAGTGTATTCCCAAAACACACAGTGCTGAGGTTGACCACCATGGTGTAATGGCTAGCATCCTGGATCTCAGTCAGTATGGGTGCATGCGCATGAAAAGTTTAATTTCAGTCAGACTACAACATTAATTCCCTTAAAAAGTCATGTTAACGCTTTAGTCAGTTCAAGAGCGCTTAAAGAGATAGTTCTTGTTAATCTTGTTCCAAACCGGTATAACTTACTTTCTTCAATGTTTTTTTTTACTTCTCCATACAAGGAAAGCCAGACAATGTTGTCTGGTCTAAAATATCTTCTTTTGTATTCAGAAGAAGAAAAAAAAGTCATGCAGCTTTGGAACAAAATGGGGGTGAGTAAATGCTGACAGAATTCTCATTTTAGGATGAACTGTCCCTTTAATTCACTCTGGCTAAAAGCGACTGCTTAATGGCTACTTACTGAATGAAGATACTACACTGCTGTCATCGCTGCACAGCTGCAGAGTAAATACAGAAGACTGCACTTAAAAGAAACAGTAGAGATTATGTTTCCAAAAGGTGGCATGATTTTCCGAAAGGCACATGAAAGCATGTGAATACCATGCTTTGAAAGCTAAAAGCTATTGGGCTTTTTTCATGGTTATTGTCCAAGTAAAAAGAGCAAATGTTGATCTTTTGTGACCACATGCCCCAAAGGCAGGGAATATCATCACACATTGTGGGAGCCTGATATGTTACAAGCTTTTCAATTTAAGTAAAACATCTATGAAACAGCAAAAAAAAATTGTTAAAGGGACAGTTCACCCAAAAATGAAAATTCTGTTATCATTTACTCTTCCTCAAGTTGTGCCAAACCTGTATGAGTCCCTTTACTCTGTTAAACATGAAGATATTTTGAAAAATGATGGTTGGTAGCTATTTACTTCCATAGTATTTTTTTTCTTCCATACAACAGAAGTCAATAGCTACCATAATCTTTTTAATAATTGTGAAGTCCACACCACAGCTGTAATGACAGTGACACAGAAGGATGATATTGTTGGAATCAGTTTCAGAATGAGTTTTAATAGCCCATGAACTATAGAAACTTCAACAGCCAATCAGAATCCTCCTTATTTTAACAAGCTTGAGCATTTAAAGTGGCAAACAAATTAATTGCAATTTGTGTTTATAATAAACAGAATTCTGTGTATTATCAACTATAAAGATAAATATATATATATATATATATATATATATATATATATATACACACACAACCAAATACATTGTAATGTTCAGTTTATTGTAAGCACTGGCAGCAATTTTGTCACTTTAAACACTCCAGCTCTTTTAAGTCCAGCAGATTTTGATTGGCAGATTTGATTTTGATGTCAATGTTTTTATCATTCATCAGCTGGAAAAAAAAAATAGCTGTGAAAGTGACTCCCACACAATTGTTGCTTTATGCCACTACTGTTATGGTTGTGCCATGAACTTAACTATTTTCACAACATCTGAACAATTATTAAAACTTTAGTTATTGTCCTTGGTGTAAAGGGGTTTTAGAACTAATTTTTCCAGCTGATGAGCGATTAAAAAAGGGGCAGATGACAAAACTGCAGCGCACTTATAAAAAACAGAGCAGTTTTTGCCTATCAGTGTGGACGCTAATTATTATCTTTATAGTTATAAGGGTAGACCTTTACTGAAATATGTGACCCTGGACCACAGTCATAGGTGGCACAGGTATATTAACAATAGCCAACAATACATTGTATGGGTCAAAATTATAGATTTTTCTTTTATGCCAAAAATCTTTAGGATATAAAGTACAGATCATGTTCCATTAAGATAATTTAAGGTAAGTTTCCTACCATTTTTTTTATTAGTAATATGCATTGCCAAGAACTTAATTTAGACAACTTTAAAGGCTATTTTCTCAATATTTTAATTTTATTTATTTATTTTTGCACCCTCAGATTGCAGATTTTTCAAATAGTTTCATCTCGGCCAAATATTGTCCTATATCCTAACAAACCATACATCAATGGAAAGCTCATTTATTTAGGTTGCTACATAAATCTCATAATTTCACAAACTGACCCTTATGACAGCTGACAACTTGACCTAGATGTAGGCTATCGTTATGCATTTGAACTTAATCTTTATGCCACTATCCAAACACGGTTATATGGTCATCATACAGTGCCACGGTTATATTAGCACAAGATAACACCACTGCACACTGTACAGTGGTTCATTCATAACCTAAAAACCAACAAGAAGGGCTGGGGTTGCACTACAAAAGCTGAAGGCCACTTTATCATCGCGAAATTGCTAAACCGTTTGCGATGTGACTCATCGAGTGAAATATTATCACCTAAAAGCCGAGCTGTTTGGCCAGTCAACTGAGGTGTGAAGTCGCTGGGTGTGACCCTTCCCCTCCCCTCACTCACAAACTCGCAGCCGGCCACTGACAGGACAGATTTCCCGTCTCTCTCTCCGAGCTGTTGTCCTTATTTGGCTTCGGTGAGAGTGTGTGGTTGTGTGAATCGAGAACAGAGAGAATTTCCTCCTGACTGTGACTCACTGCTGCTCTGACTCACGCGCGTGTTAACACAAACACTGCGTCGCCATGGAGACGCTGACTGCCGCCCTCTCGCTCTGGTTTTAGCAAATGGCCAGTGTTGCCAAGTCCGCGGTTTCCCCCCGCCCCTGAGAAACGCGACTGGGATAGTTTTGACTGAGTAGCATTTGGGCGGGTTTTGCTGTGAAAACTTGGCAACCCTGGCAGCAGCTGCAGTTCACTGACAAAAGGTAACCCGCTGGAATCGGATAGTGCTTCAAAGAACGGGATTACTACTATTACTAAAAACTAGATTGAGCGCTACATTTAAGATTACAACCGCACAAAAATATGAAGAAAAATAGTATGTATTCGTGTCGGCAAAGCCGTTTAATTATGCTGCATCATTCGTTTATTTTTGGTTAAACTAATTTCTTTTCATTTATTTTTAGGATCATGCTCAGCTTTAAAATGTGTTTTGAAATGTTTTATTCGGTTTCTTCACTTGTGTCTTTTCAAAAGGAATATTAGCCTTAATTAATCTCCTACTTGTCATAGTTAAATTTAGTATATTACTGTTTTTTATTTTAAACTCAGAAGTTCAACAATATCTAAAAAAGTAAAAATATATAAATAAGAAAGCTGCAAAATTTTAATATTGTAGCCTAATATTTGTGAGCCTGGACCACTAAACCAGTCATAAGTGACACGGGTGGGCTATATTTGTAGAAATAGCCAAGAATATATTGTTTGGGTCAAAGTTTTGCACCCTCAGATTTCAGATTTTCAAATAGTTCGATCTCGGCCAAATATTGTCCTATATCCTAACAAACCATACATCACTGGAAAACTTATTTATTCAGCTTTCAGGTGGTGTATACTTTTCAGTTTAAAAAAAAGACTTATGACTGGTATTGACTGGGTCATATTTAATAATAATATTTAATTCTATCTTTTGGTTTTACTATTTCTTTGTTCATCTTAATGTATCCCTGGTGTATGTGTAAACCTTTAAATAATTATATAGCAAAAATGTACAGTCAAGAGTAACCTCACCAACCTGAAGCATTTTTTTTTTTTTTTTTTGCAGCACCTTGTTGAATCCATGCCACTAACAATTCCAGCTATTCTTGTGGCAAAAGAGGATCTTACTTTAGATAGTGTATAATTAACGGTGCAGTGCCTCCAGAAAGTATAAACACTTACTTATGCATGAATATTATTGCATTAATTTACAAAAGAATATCAATATTATATTTTTATTAAAAACATGTTAATTAAAAAAATTCTAAGAAATTATTTTGATTGTTTCATTAAAATATTTATTTTATTTTAATTATTAAAAATTCTTCCATTTTAATTTAATATTTCTTAAATACATATTTTAGATATAAGTATATTAAATTAATTTAATTGTAAAAGAAACTTTAAAGTACTAAAATAGGTAAAAAATTCTGTGAATAATACATTTAAATGGACATGTATGTGTATTGTGTATAAACAAGTATTTTGGACATTTTGTGATTGTAAAGTGTATGTGATGACGATGAACTGTGGTTACGTGCGTAAACCTGAGGTCTTCATACACTCATAACAAACCACCAACAATGATGAAGAAATGTGAAGTTAGTAAACAGAGAGCATTTGAGCACAGACACTTTATCTAATGCAACATCAAACATTTTTACACTAAATTCGCTATGGATTTAATGTATATGCAGCGCATGCGTCCAAACACATTTCGAAGGTTTCTTATAAAAATGTATGCTGTTCTAGCAGAGAGTTAAACGTGTTCCTGTGATGATTTGCCACAGGTTCCCAGTTTAAAGTGCTTATGAGCTATTTATTTTGTTTAGCAAAAGACACACAAACCATGTCAGACACATGCAATGATCGTCTTCTCATTGCATGTTAAATTTAAAAAGGGCAACAGAAGGACTACTGTTCAAAAACTCCCTTTCTAAATGGCTAAATTGGGTAATTCCAGTGGTCTAGTTTGTTATCAGATTGTCTGCGCAGTCCACTATGAGATCAGTTATTTTTATTTTCATTGTAGCACGTCTTATATGATTATATTGCTCAGGTTTCCTCAGTGCAAACAGACACTCCTGTCTCTAATCTAAAGACTGAAAGATCTGCTCAAATATCATTTATTGCTCATAGGGTGTCATCGGGTCGTGGTCGGACATGTTTGCTTACGCCTAGTGTCTCGCAATGAGTGAATATCTAGACGCTGCGTGAAAAGTGTTAATGAAAATGACCGGAGGAGTATTTGCGGGGTTTGCATGACAGATTGTATGATAAAACTTTACAGGTTTTACAGGGATCGGACCACGTAGACATAAGAAGGGAAAAAAAATGAGAACAGAAATGACTGTAACCTAATCAACAAAGCGCAAGATTTGAGTGAATCATTATGGATTATATTATTAGAGGTGTTATACAAGCATCACTATTACTATTGCTCATACTTGTGGTTAGGAAATTAAACTTGAGTGTTTGTGCTACATGAATGATTGCTCAAATCATGTGTCTTGTTGAGATGAGGTGGGTTATTATTTTTTCAGAGTGATCTGACTTACAGTTTCCACCTTGCCGATGATAAATCCCATAGCACTGATGGACACATGCGTAAGGAGCAGAATATTCTGGAGACTTGGAGGTGGGCTCTTTTGATTTAGGCCACTAAGGAACCACCTAGCAACCCAACACAAAAACCCTAGCAACCGCGATGCAACATAACAAAAATCAGAGCACCTTAGCAACGGAAAAGCATCATGGACCTTTCCATGGACAAGCAGCACTCAATCCAGAATCCAGTTCTATTGGCTGTCACAAAAAAAAAAAGAAAAGAAAAAAAACTTTGGGAAAATCAAAGCAGATTTGCAAAATAAACACTTTTTTTTTTCTCATATTGCAAGAGCTCAAAGTAAAGATCAGAATATAGGTAAGTAATTTATATATTTTGAATATACTGTATATTAATAAATACAACTGCAATACTTCTCTTCATATAAAAAATGTATATAATAAAATATTTAATATAAAATGTATATACATTTCTTTTAATGAAAACTTGCCAGCTACACATTAGAATTACTATTTAGAAGACAGTATATTCTGAACAATTAGTGATAAAATTATAGATTTGGACTGATATTTGACCATTTTGTGATTATAGGCACATCTGCTTTGCCAATTAACAGATGTATAATTTACAAAATCCACCAAATTACTTTCAAATGAAAAAATAAATCTATTTTTAAGAGTGTAATTTAGAGATAAATGTGTAAAAATATATATATATATATTGGTAAATATTTAATACGTCATTTAATGATAAAATATTAATAAATAATGTTATTATATAATAATGAAAGAAAATGTGGTTCAAAATTTAAAATGTATTATATTGAATATTTAATAACTTCTATATATTTAATCATTTATTATCAAATTTATAGTGACCAGCCTATAGTATAATTTGATAGATTTGTCACTTATTAAATTTGATAAAACATTTGCCTAGCTTTCCAACAATTATATATATATAAAATAAAAACACACAAATAAAAGAAAGTGNNATAAATTTGATAAAACATTTGCCTAGCTTTACAACAATTACATATATATATATATATATATATAAAATAAAAACACACAAATAAAAGAAAGTGCTCAGTGGAACTTTCTGCTGATGAATGCATTCAAATTAACACATCAGTCTCATTCGGAATGTGATTGTCACACTTTATTGAAAAAAATAATACTAATACGAATATTTCGGACAGGAAATTATTTCCCGTTACTGCTCAATGTCGGCATAGGGGAGAAACAGAAAAGAAAAAAAAACAGAAGCTACTTGACTACATTAATACTAAACTG
>SCHK01337648.1:0-10392 GCA_004124795.1 Poropuntius huangchuchieni
TGAGCAAAACAAACGGACCAAAGTTGTGGCTCAAGAACTCATTTTGCCTTGTACATTGTAAAAAGCATAAAAGTTAAAAAAAAAAAAAAAAAATTAATACACTACAGTAAAATATATATAAAGTAAAAGTAGTATAGAACTAAAAGGAAATAAAGAAAGAAAGAAAAGTAAAACAACAATGTACACACTACAGTAAAAAATACTATAGAAAAAGTACTACAGAAGTATGAACTACCTTTTACAACTGCCAAGAAAAAAATACATAAAAATGACAAAAATAATATACCAAAAAAAAAAAAAAAAAAAGATTACATAGCCTAACATTATGAATAAAAAGTATATGTGTTTATGAGGAAAATATGTGCAAAATATTGTATTTATTTATTAAAAGCCTTATTAAAAAATGATCTGCATTGGTGTGTTTAATGTTGCATAACCAGACCAAAGTTGTGGCTCAAGAACTAATTTTTTCCTAAAAAGCATAAAAGTTGTAAAAGCAAAAAATGTAAACATACTACAGTAAATCATATATATTTAAAGAAAAAGTAGTATCTATGAACTACCTTACAACTACTAAAAAGAAATACTCAGCACATGAAAATTACAAAATAAAAAAATATGCATAAAATTATAAATAAAAAGTATATACATTTGTTATATTGCATTTGTTGAGCTTTATTAAAAAATTATCTGCACTGGTGTGTTTTATGCTGCATTATTGCTTGTTTAATCAGTGTTTACTGTATTATGGTAGTGTTGTGTGTAATACTGTTGGCATTTTTATGGGTCAAACTTTGTTAGTTGCTGGTGAAACTTTAAAACATTAGGTGACATATGTGCTGCCACGAGAAAGTTTTACAGTTACAAATTAATGCAAAAAATGTAAATATAAGATTGACTTGGTATTTTATTTATTAAATCATTTAATGGCATATGCAATTAGGAAAATATGCAGTACATTCAGAACATTATTACAGAAAAGATTCACAGGTAACAGTTTTTTAAATAATAAAATTGAACAGTAACACAAAAACCTTTTCGAAATAGCGTACAGGCTATGTGATGGGGGAAAAATAGTAAGAAAACTTCTAAACTCAGATCACACAGGGAGTAAACACAGAAAAAGAGGAATGCCATCTTTTTCCAGCTCATTGCCAATGTCCCACCCCTGCCCCCTGCGACCAGCAAAGTTTCACTAGGAATCCATTTTTTCCCACTCTATGATGTCAGAAAATTTGGCTCATTTAAAGGTTGGTGGATTGGAAATACAGAAAGAGCTCAAAGCATATCTTAACACAGTGATGTAATTTGTCTCACTTGTGTTTGGTTACTATGGACCTCAGGCGAAAAGCTTTTGTGCTTAAGAAAATCGCACTTAAATGAACGACCAAATTAACACCCCCCCTCCACCACCCCCACTACACACGCGCAAATCTGCCTCTTTTTTTCTTTTGCACACACACACACACTTTTTCCCCCCAAACAACGAATACTGGCTTGAGTAAAAAAAATCGTAGCGGGTTCTAATGTAAGACAACAGTCGGGTATCGAAGACGTTCAAAAGACCAGGAAAAACAAACATAAATTTATTTAAATGGGCTGCTGAGAATGGAACGATAAGGAGGCGATTTGCTTGTTTTTGTGGGGCTCCGCGGATCCCCCGATTATGAGAACGGTAGCGCAGGTGCTGCTTGAATTACCATACAGCTGAGAGCAAACTTATTCCGCCTGCACACAATAGCGCAGCGCCCCGGGGATGGCCACGCGAGCAACACACACACACACACACACAAGCACACAAGCACACACACACACGCACGCGCGCTTCGGACTCTTTCACTGCACGCGTTTAATACACACACACGCACACACACACACACACACACACAGCGGAAAAAGGAGAGCAAGTGGAGAATTTGGCCTCCATACAAATGATGCGTATTCTTTTGTGAGTTTGCCTGACGCACACACAGTGTTAGCCTGAGGAATGTTTTTTACACACAAATCAGGAGACTCCCTGAAGCAGGAAACGAAAAGGGAAGTAAACTGAGATTGTCTTCCTCAAATGATGTGCTGTTAGTTAACTTTCAGATTAGTTTAATTATGCCAAATAAAACACGCGCGTTTTATAACTCCCTGAGCGAATAAACAAGCGCAAAACTATCACGCGTTCTTCAATAGCGTCGCATCGAACGCACATTCTAATGCAAATAATGTATCTATAATAAATAATCAAACGCCTAAAACTTCAAGTTGTAAATTACCGTCACTTTTACGCACACACAAGCAGCGCTGATGTGTTTAGGAGAGGATGGTCGGTAGGGGCTGGTTGCAAGGGAGCCGCATTGTAAAGCGTGGGACAGATTGGGGGTAGTGGTTCATTAGCATATTATTACCCCGGCATGTGGCACCCCGTATAAAACTGGCGGCAGGCGGCCTCGCTCCAGATACAAACGCACAGAGTCCGCGGGAGAAGGACGTGAGGAGGGATGTTGGACCAGTGACGAACCCTGGTTTATAATCAGACCAAGAAGGAACTATAAGAATACACGCGAGCATCTTTTCAACTTTTCTTCTCCGACTCCTGAGGATTATACCACTCTGACGGAATTCAACAAGTCCGTTTATTTTAATTTGGGACTTCTCTGATTGCTTTGAACACACTTTTTTCGGGGGAGAACTGGGAATTCTGTCGCTTTGTGCGCACTTGACATGAAAGGGAACTGCGTTCACGCTCAGTATCTTTTGAAAGCACGCCTCTTCCAATGAATCAGTCGGCGAAAAGAAAAGGCTTTTAATACTAGGGATCCCCTGACTGATCTGGGAGCAGCCACGTTGCTTAAAGACTTTCAATAACCTATTTATTTATTATTTATTCATCATGGGACGCTACTTACTGTTGCTCTTCTCCATCCTGTACATGCTGCTCTGCCAGGTAAGACTGACTTCTCACTCATGTGTGAATCTTAAGCGGTGTATTAATTGTAATCACATTTAGATCTAAAATTCAAACATTACTTCTTCTCCAGGCGTCTTCCTCGGGCGTCTTCGAGCTAAAGTTGCAGGAGTTTTTGAACAAGAAGGGTGTGCAAGGCAACAAGAACTGCTGTAAAGGTGGACTGACCACACCGTACCAGCAGTGCGAGTGCAAGACATTTTTCCGCATCTGCTTAAAACATTATCAGCCCAATGCATCTCCAGAGCCACCCTGCACCTACGGAGGCACCGTCACCCCTGTGCTGGGCTCCAACTCTTTCCAAGTGCCAGATACCTTACCGGATGGCTCTTTCACCAATCCCATCAGGATGAATTTCGGTTTCACGTGGCCGGTGAGTGCTGATGCATTGACTTTGAGAAGCAATTCAGAAGTAATGTTCACCTCATTTTCTGATGGACAAATCTGTTTTTGCTGTTGCAGGGAACCTTTTCTCTTATCATCGAAGCAGTGCATGCTGATTCCAAAGAGGATCTGACAACAGGTATGTGGTCTCATAACAGAACAAGAATGCTAATATGAATATTTTTGAATTGCATCACTAAAAAATCATCTTCTACACAGAAAACCCGGAGCGCATCATCAGTACCATGACCACACAGCGGCACTTGACTGTGGGCGAGGACTGGTCTCAGGACCTGCACAGCGTGGGTCGAACCGAGCTCAAGTACTCCTACCGCTTTGTGTGCGACGAGCACTACTACGGCGAGGGATGCTCTGTATTCTGCCGGCCCAGAGACGATGCATTCGGTCATTTCACCTGTGGAGAACGTGGAGAAATCATCTGCGATGCCGGGTGGAAGGGCCAGTACTGCACAGAACGTGAGTTAAAATATTGTATATTAATGTAGTAAACATTGCATTCAATTCCGTAAACGTAATGTTGTTGGTTTGAAAAACTCAACCCAGATTTGAAAAGATTGCGTGTAACTTGTTTAGAAAAGAGAGGGAGAAAAAGCAAGGAAAAAAACAAAGTTAACGGTTACGAACAACTTGTAACTAATACCCCCGCCCCCCACACTCACACTCCCCCTTCCAGCCCACTCTCACAACACACCACTTGATTTATTCCAGTCGGGAGGAGGAAAGTTTTTAGGAATAATCTCACGCGTGCCATAAATTTACATGCTGGCGTCCTATTGGTCGCTCCCAGAGTGGGCTGGCTGCTGATTGGCTGGCGTAAGGGAGGTATTGTTTGAAGTGGGCAGCTGCCGGGAGTGCGCAGACAATGGAGCAGCTGTCGCCCGCTGGCCGCGCATACACCAGCTGTCCACTCTTATCTTCCCTACCCGGAGACATTGAGAGCACAGGAGGGAGAAAAAAAAGTTTTGACCCACAGTGAAGAGAGGGAGGAAAGAAGGGTCCCCTTGTTTGTGAGCGCCCTATTGTTGTCATGTGTTAAGCAGAAATTCTTCAGTGGTGATTAGGAGATTTGGGTATTTTTTAGCAAGAGAGACCGCTAATAGGTTTAAGTGACCCCACCTCTTCATTTTACATAAAATGTCCTAGTTAGGATTTACAGAAAACAAAGTTAAAATAAGAAAATCATGATCTTAACGCAGGTGTTTTGTCCTCTTTACAGCAATTTGCCTTCCTGGATGCGACGAGGAGCATGGCTTCTGCGAGAAACCTGGAGAGTGCAAGTATGTTCATCTCGATGTTTACGTCATTAGCTGTTGAAATCACCTTCGGGATTGATTTTCTAATCGGGCGATTTGTTTATTTTGTGCATCAGGTGCAGAGTGGGCTTTAAAGGCCGTTATTGTGATGAGTGCATACGTTACCCAGGATGCCTTCATGGAACCTGCCAGCAACCATGGCAATGCAACTGCCAGGAAGGCTGGGGTGGCCTCTTCTGCAACCAAGGTAAGAAAGCGAGCAGAGCGAAAGACACACAAAAGATCAAAGAAAAGCATTTAGAATGGCCTTGAAAGACTAAGCGACACAAGGATGTTTGTTGGAGAGGAGAGAGGCTGGCTGAAACAGAGATATGGGATAGATGTTTGAGCGTGCAGCAGCTGTCCAGCTGCGGTCCAGCCATGTGTCACTGCTTTGGGTCGGATTAATCCACATGTGCTCAACATATGTCCGCCTCTGTTACAGATCTGAACTACTGCACACATCATAAGCCCTGCCTGAATGGAGCCACTTGTAGTAACACCGGTCAAGGCAGCTACACCTGTTCCTGTCGGCCAGGATTCACAGGAGCCAGCTGTGAGATCGAGGTCAACGAATGCACAGGAAACCCCTGCCGCAATGGAGGAAGCTGCACTGTAAGTTTGCCAACATGTAAATTAGACTTGGACACTATGCACAAACCAGTGCTTTTGCATTAAAACACTCATTCTCGTTCTTTTACTAAGCATCCCGTTCCTTTTGCATTCATAGGACATGGAGAACACCTACAGCTGTACTTGTCCACCTGGTTTTTATGGCAATAACTGCGAGCTTAGTGCCATGACGTGTGCGGATGGGCCGTGCTTTAATGGCGGGCGCTGTGCAGACAACCCTGATGGTGGCTACTTCTGCCAGTGTCCCACAGGATACGCAGGGTTCAACTGCGAGAAGAAGATCGACCATTGCTCCTCCAGTCCATGCTCTAATGGTATGATGCACTTTTGGATTTGAACTTCATGAATCTTAGCCATCAAAAGTGGTCCAGAATCTCATTCTCTTCCCTTTTCCGCCCACAGGTGCACGCTGTGTTGATCTGGTGAACTCATACCTGTGCCAGTGTCCCGAAGGGTTCACGGGCATGAACTGCGATCGTGCCGGGGACGAGTGCTCGCTGTACCCCTGCCAAAATGGCGGGACTTGTCAGGAAGGAGCCAGCGGTTACATCTGCACATGCCCACCTGGATACACCGGACGGAATTGCAGCTCACCTGTGAGCCGCTGCCAACACAACCCCTGCCATAACGGCGCCTCCTGCCACGAGAGGAACAACCGCTACGTGTGCGCTTGCGTTGCGGGATACGGAGGACGCAACTGCCAGTTCTTGCTTCCGGACAGAGCGTCCCAAATTGCCGGCGACGTTCCCTGGACTGCCGTGGGATCGGGAGTCCTGCTGGTGCTGTTGTTGGTAGTCGCATGCGCCGTGGTGGTGGTTTGCGTTCGCTCGAAGGTTCAGCAGCGCCGACGGGATAGAGAGGAGGAGGTCGCCAACGGGGAAAATGAAACGATCAACAACCTCACGAACAACTGTCACCGAGACAAAGACCTGGCCGTAAGTGTCGTCGGGGCAGCGCCTTTAAAGAACATCAACAAGAAGATCGATTTTCACAGCGATCACGACGACCTGAGCATGACAACAGAGAAAGAGAAGAGGAGCTATAAGACACGACACGCACCTGCAGACTACAACCTGGTGCATGAAGTAAAATACGAGGTGAAGCATGAGGTGAAACTGGAGCACGCTGGGAAGGAGATGGCGGCGAAGGAGTTGTCTGAGAGCTGCGAGGATGTAAAGTGCCAATCTCTGCAGGACTCTTCTGAATTTGAGGAGAAGCGCAGGAAACGTCTGAAAAGGTAAAAATTGAGCAATCTCGTCCAGGATCTCTTCCTTTGAATATTTACTCAATTTCCTCTCATATTTATTCATCGCTAACATGCTTCTCTCTTTTTCCTTTACAGTGATGCATCAGAAAAGTCAAAATATTCAGAGTCGAGGTATTCTGAATCAAAGTATTCTGAATCAAAGTACTCAGAATCGAAGTATTCAGAATCAAAGTATTCCGATTCGCTGTATTCCGAGTCAGCATGTGCGTCGGCATGTGCATCGGCATCCACGTCGGCTTGTGTCGACACCAAATACAAATCCGTCATGGTGATGTCGGAGGAAAAAGATGAATGTGTAATTGCAACTGAGGTGAGTGTCACATGTAGTTGACTTTATACATTATGCAAAGAAAGTGTGACCATTTAGCATTCTTACCTTGAATCTGAGAACGAACTAACAGACTTTTTCTTTGTCTTTTCCCATCTCAGGTGTAATGGGCCTGCAGGAAGCCGATGCTCATTGTGTCCTAAGGGAGACATTTTGAACTCCCTAAGAAAATGCTGCTGCTCGAAACCTGGTGGAAATGTCCCACCTCATGACTACTGCTGCTGAGAAACTAAGACTGATTAACTGATATTCAGGATGAGCTGGTTCTCTGTACTGAAAGAGGCACAGGCAGTGGTGGCCTGTAGGCTTGGAAGCTTGTGGAAATGATAATGATGGCAGGAGTGTCATTAAAATTTCAAATGTAGTTGTAAAATTTACCTGTAAAGCCATTTTAAAGGTGTTGGACAATATGTGTCCATTTTTAAATGTTTCTTAACGTGGGTTCATCACACGAGAATGGCATTAGGAAGGAAATAAAGAAAGAGAAGAGAATACAAGAAAAGTAAAGTATCGCAGTGTTTTGCCATGTGATGTCCAATAATGTGTCAGCATTGTGGCAACGTTTTAGCAATATTTTGGCAACATTTGCTGGTTTTCCGCCAATAATTCCCACAGGCTTTTACTGTGCCCAGAGACTGCACCAAACATTAAGGATGTTAAGGACGTAGTTTAAAATAAATGTGTCACAAATTTTTTTGCCATTGACTGTCTTGACACCGTGGTGAAGTTGTGATAACATTTTAGCAATATTTTGGCAACATTTGCTGGCCCCACAAGTCAGTGTACAAGGGACTACATCAAAACGGTGGATGTTCAGCCATACTGGCCTGTCTTGCACTGGGTTAAAATGTCACATGATGTCATATCCTGTCACATGACCAGTGGAATCTATGTGTAAGTGCTCAAAAAAAAATCTCAAAGTCTTCCAAGCCTCCGCTTTTTTGCATTATGGTTTAGAAAATGTACGTAATTTGTTTTTTGACATAAAAAAATAAGTTTGTGTTGTTGATGATGAATAATATCCTTGTTTGTATGTTTTTTGTTTTCTTTTTATAACAAGAGTTGTATGATTTAAGTTAATTTATTTTTATTTAAGTTGTATTTCTAAATATTTGTAATGTTTTTAAGATTATTTAAGTTTGCGTTTTTCCTAAGTTGTTCCTGTTACTTGCAAAGGCACTTCGGGTTGCTGAGATGTTTTGAGAAAAAGTTATTTAAAGAAGGATTGTAAAAAATGTTATTAATGCTATTGTTTTCATTAACAGGCTTTTGTTTGATTTTCTTTCTCTGAATGAAGTTTTAGCTTAAATTATTTTTCCAAATAAAGATTATGAACTATCGAAAGTAGTTTGTTGTTTTAGTAACTCCACCACACACTTCTGTTTCATATATACTGGGCTTAAAATAGAGCATCTTTACATTTATATTTGAATGCTGACACAATTCTTACAGCATTTTCAGCCTAAAGAAAAGACAAACTTATAAAACACATGAACCACCAAAAACAAACTGCAAAAAAGTGTTGTGAGACACTGCTAAATTGGAGCCTCTTTTCTTGTAAGCCTCTTTTGTGGTGGTTCGGGTTTCTTTTCTCTATGCTGGATTTATGACTTCTATGTGTGCCACTCTGTAAGGGTTGGAAATGGTTCTTTAGAAAATGGGGAATAGATTGGGATGCGGGTTCTTTACAGGGATGAGAACGAAGCTAATCATTAACATCTGCTCTGGCCTCTCGGTCACCCCATACTGGGCTATTCATGGCTTTACCCCACATTCTGCCTGCCGCGGGTGCATCGCTCAAGAGAAGGGCCTTTGAGAAACGCCGTCAAATAGCTGCAGGATGTTTACAAGTTTTCCAACCAGACTAGAGGGAGAAATTTAAGGCTTTGGGACGGGAAAAAAAAACCCTGAACTAGTTGGCACATTTCCTAACTGGATGAAACTATTTGGCAGGTGTTTTGGCGGGAAAACCTCTCTTGATTTCAAACACACATCACCAAAACAACAACCAAAAAAGTTTTTTTACTATGTTCTCTTGCGCTATTCTAGAGAAAGTTCGTATGAGATTTTGTATCCTAACACTGATGCAGCTAGAGAACAAAATGTCTTTTGTTGAGCCTTTATGGCTAAACATTAAGCTTGAGGAGAAGTTCAGAGGAGTTCTGGCTGAGGTCTCTTACAACACTCATCAATGGAGCTCTGGGGAACAGGCAGAGTCACACAATGTAGCGGCGGACAATAGCCGATACAAAAGGGCACCATTTGGGAGAGGCAGTGTGTGCCTATGAATGGAGGGAAGGGAGGGGGCAAAGAACGACAGATGTTGTCTGTCCTCCTGTGTCAAAGCGTCCTGCAGGCAGAAAACACCAGCTAGACCCCACATGGCCATGAAGGAGAGACACAATGGAGACCCTTCAGCTCACGTCTCTTGGTCTTCTCTGATATTTAGCAATGTAACTTTAAACTACTTCACACAGCACTATAAAGTTCTTCACTTGATTTAGACATTCATCCTGAGATCAATAAATAAAAGCTTTGTTTTATACAGTTTCTAACACTTTTTTTACGCCACAAGCAGCCTCATCATTATTACTGCTCATTTTTAAAGTTATAGAGTTTTCAAAACCCCTAACACCCAGCAACCTCATAGCAACACCAAGGCAACCACCTAGAACATCTTCATAGCAACAGCCTGGCAACAACTCAGAACACCTTCATTTTTAACCCCAACCCCCTTCAAGCAACCTCCTGACAGCTCCCCAGAAACAAAATTAGAACACCTTAGTAACGTCATATCAACATCCAGACAACCACTCAGAACACCTTCAAAGCAACACCCAGCCATCCACTCAGAACACCATGGCAACATTACAGCAACACCCTGACAACCACTCAGAACACCTTCACAGCAACACCCAGGCACCCACCCAGAACACCCTAGCAACACCCTGACAACCACTCAGAACACCCTCACAGCAACACCCAGGCACCCACCTAGAACACCCTACAAACACCATAGCAACACCCTGACAACCACTCAGAACACCCTCACAGCAACACCCAGGCACCCACCCAGAACACCCTAGCAACACCCTGACAACCACTCAGAACACCCTCACAGCAACACCCAGGCACCCACCCAGAACACCCTAGCAACACCCTGACAACCACTCAGAACACCTTAACAGCAACACCCAGGCACCCACCTAGAACACCCTAGAAACATTATAGCAACACCCTGACAACCACTCAGAACACCCTCACAGCAACACCCAGGCACCCACCTAGAACACCACAGAAACACTATAGCAACGCCCTGACAACCAGTCAGAACACCCTAGCGGCCTCATAGTAACACCCAGGCAACCACTTAGAACATTTTCATAACAACAGCCTGGCAACAACTCAAAACACCTTCATAGCAATGCCCTAGCAACCACTCAGAACACCCTGGCAACATCATAGCAACTCCCTGGCAAGCACTCAGAACACCCTAGCGACCTCATAGCAA
>SCHK01337849.1:0-14810 GCA_004124795.1 Poropuntius huangchuchieni
ATTTGTTGTTTTTAACATATTCTCATGAGTGAAAACTCTGCCAGGGGAAGCAAATTCTAGCCCGTTTGAGTCTAGATTGGATATTGCACACACAGTGTGTGGTAAATCATCTAAGATGGATTCATGCAACGGATCTGGCCATCAGAGGCCTGACAGGCCCAGATTCATGTCACTGTATGAGCAGTGCTGATTATAACTGACTACGTCACTCATTCATTTACAAATAAACCTCAATAAAGTGTTACTAAAGACAGCCTCAGTCAGGCATGAGTAAGGGTACGGTTCTTCTCTCATGAAAAGGCTCATCTGCTCAAGTCACACACAAACACTCTCTCCCTTTTATACGAGCCAATGCTAAATGTATTAACTGTAAAAACGTTGGTGGATTGGTATCTTTTACAGTACTGCTGTTGCCATTTGGATAATTGACTGTGAGCAGTGACAGCCATCAAGTGAGAGGAATATTTGACAGTATTTGTGACAGAGAAACAAGCCGTCTGTTCAAACTGAAGCGCCACTTTGTTATTGTTCAGTGGTTCAACTGCACCTAGAACTGCAAGTTATGTTAAAGAGGAAGTATATGTTCTGTACAGAATGCAAATATGCAGAAAGCTTGTGAGAGAAAAACTATTACTGACTGCACTAAAAGCTGAAGAATCCAAAATAAAATAAAAATGAAATGAAATAAAATAAAATAAAATAATGATGAAATCAACACTTTAAATAAATATAAATGTCCATTTTTGGGGCCATAAATGTTCTATTTCTGAGCTTTGGGCTAAAGGTGCCCTGAGATTTCATCTGCCACAAAAAGATAAATAAATCAATCTCCACAGGCAGCTCAGACACCTGCCGTTTATAGCACATGACCCTGGACATGTAGGAAAGAAGCCATGCATCAAAACACCATTAATTGCACAATAGATGCAGGAGGCTATTGAGTGCGGGAGATGCGAGGGCTGTCTCATTTTTTAAGAGTGTGTGGAGTGCAGTGTGTTCTGTGCTTTATCATGCTCTCAGACATCCTCTTGATAAAAAGGCATTTGCCCGGGAAACTCATCTCACTTCATCTACACTTTGGCAGGTCAACTTTGCTCAAAATGAAAGAGTCTCAGATAGAACAAACACAAAAGCCTGGAAGACACCATGAAGGTTTGAGAAAGAATAAAGCTGGTGAAGATCTGAACGGGATGTTTGTGATGTTGTTGTGATGGAGAACAAGCCGCTGCAAAAGGAAACGGAAGTGAAAATGCCAATGAATGTAGAAAAGTAATTTTTTATATCACCTATACAATGCAGGAGGCTGCACAGAAGTTGCATTTGAAGCAGGATATATACTATATACAAAGAGGTGCATTTTGGCAGACAGATGTTGTACAAAAAATCCATAAATGCATTTTAAATTAATTAATAAATAAATACAAGTATTTTAAATATGAAACAACTCAAATAGGAAATAAAAAACATTAAATGCATACAGTACAGTTCAAAACTTTGGGTTCAGTAAGATTTTATTTCTTGAAGGAAATACTTTTATTCAGCAAGAATGCATTCAATTAATCAAAAGTGTCAATAAACACACAATTACAAAACTTTTCTATTTAAAATAACTGTGCCTTTTAAATTTCTATTCGTCAAGTAAATTAAAAAAATGCAAATTCTGTATACAAAAATATTGAGCAGCAAATCTGTTTTGACAAGAATAAATATTTCTTGATTTCTGAAGACTAGAGAAATGACTGTTGATAATTCAGCTTTGCCATCACAGGAATACATCACAATTAAAAATATATTAACATAGAAACATTTTTAATTGTAATACAATTTCATATTATTGTTATTTTTGCAACCTATATTTTAGATCAAATAAATGTAGCCTTGGTGAGCATAAGAGACTTCTTTGGCGGAAAAAAGAAAAAATCTTCATGAGGTTGGAAGGCTCAGTACTTCAGCTAAGTATTGATTGAGTGATATGATTTTTGCCCCATTATTTATTGTTAGATTTTTTTTTCCTTAGACCTACAACACTTAATCCATAAGACTTGAATTCCTCTCTCCAGGGAAAATATTTTCCCACAAGCATTTTAATTGATCTTTCCCCTGTAAAAGACAAAGACCATTTATCACATTTCAAAAATACTTTGCTTCCAACAGTTGTTGGCTTAGGCTTGCTTAATACGCTCTAGCGTCTCATCCATTTTTGCAGACAGGCACTTATCCAATTATGAGAAATGAGAAATCTCCTTAAAAGGCAGGTAAGCTTTCTGTCAGCTTTTCAATGCGCCCTCACAAAACGTGCTAAACATCCCATGAACAACTGATATTATGCACCTAGCTGGAAATAATGGGCTTTAAAAGAGATGAAGAGTTTCACAATGTCACTTCCCAGCTGGATTAGTTTATTTTACAACAAATATATGTTTAAGGTTATTATATTTTTTTGTGTTGCCTCATCAATGATAGATCAACTGCTATGGTTACATGTCACTAAAATATCCTTTTATCAATATTAATAAATATTAGTGCATTCTATAACACTTAACCGATCATTAGAATCAGTGCAGTTTTGTATATGTATGTGTAATATAATGATAACTGAATCTACAGATGTCCTGAGACATCACATCTATCTCTTTGACAGCAAAAAAACGAGTCAAAGGAAAATATCTGTTATTGCGCGTGTTCAAATTGGGTGAGGTTATGTGTCTTTGTCAAGGAGGCCTAATTCATTTCATTCTGGCATGGTTAAGACGATTCTTTAAGATCCTGATTTAAAAGGGGCTTCATGCAGAATTTCAAAAGGAATCTGGTGCATAATAAGACATTCGAAGCCACAGTCTTACCTTCCTAGCAGACTTTACAGCCCTCCCAGCAACCGCTTGTCAAGCAGACAATTTGATCACCGTCAGAAATCTCTCCCTTGCTCTCTCTCTAAACTCTGTTTCACGCACAGCTCAGCAAGTTGACATGCCCTCAGAAGGGGTCAGGAGCAAACGCGTAAGAGCTTAGTCTTATCTCCACTGAATCTGTCCATCACACCAACCTGTCTGAGCCCCGGTGAGGGAGAGCTTTAAATTACCTCAGCGTCTGAGGGCGGCTATGCTCACCTTTTTCCTCTCTGCCACTTTGTAATCCTTGTTTGTTTGCTATTGTGTCTTTAAAAAAAACTGTTAAACGCTACCCTTATCAAGGCAGCCCAAAGTGTGTTTTGTGAATCATCTACAGTGGCATGCGAAAGTTTGGGAACCGCTTGCTGAATCTGTGAAAATGTGAGTCATTTTAAAACCTTCACAGACATAACCGACTGCTTTGTAACTTGTGTGTTTTAAACATAAAGACTTACATTAAATATTGTAAAAAGAGGCATTAACAGGTCTCTTTTAAACAAATGTACCCTTTGTGAGTGTAAGAGACTTCTTTCAAAAACATTTAAAAATTCTACTGACCCCAAACTTTTGATTGGTAGTGTAATTCTAATTTATTGGTCACTTTTCACAATAAATATTGACTCAAAGTTGATTTTCAGAAATTATGCATATTCAAACCATAATGAGCAATGCACAAACTTCCAATTAGAAGAGAAGGATTAGTTTTTAACAAAACATTTTATTATTACCTTTTTTTGTGCACATTTTAAAAGAAAGTTTCTATAAATCTTCCTTGCAAAGACAGGGTCAAAGCTGTCAACCACGCTGAATGTTTATGCACAGAAATGCTAAAAGACTCAGCCTGGTCCCTTGGACACCACTAGCCCACCTGCTCATTTGAAGTGAATACCAAAATTATTCTATTTATGTAGAGATAATTGCTAACCTGGACTGTGCTCTGCCGCCCACACGCACATGTTAAATGCATGAAAGCTCTGTTAGTGTAAGCGTGTATAGAAAAGCTATTAGAATCCGGTTTTAATTCTCCAGTCCGTCTCTATATATATATAGACAGTCATAATTGAAATGTAATGACCATATTTTTCATGGCATGGTAAGTGGTGCTGGAATCAATGTCAAAAACACGTTCAACAAAACATTTTCCTCTGAATCATGAATAGATTTAGGACTTTTCCAAATTTTAAAACAAGTATAATCTGCCCATTAGCAAGTACAGTATGTGAATCAAGATATTAAAGTTTATTTTTTGTCATCATAAGAGTGAAACAGGAGCATGAACACTTTTTTAATGGTGCTTCTCTGGTATTTTGGTACATTTTGATTCATTGCAAGCTAGCACACATTGAAAAAATGAAAAAAACTTCAGTTTAAACTCTAGAATTAAAGTTGCAATTTGAAATGTGCTCTCAATTAATTTCTGAATAATGCAGTCCTGGTATGCAGACACTTTCATGTTGTATTTCACATCACATATGATATAAATAACTAGAGGCTTCATCATACAGAGGGCAAAGCCAATGCAACCGAGATCCACTTCTAATTACAGTCACTGTAGCAGTTTCATAAACATTTGATTGCAATATCATCTGAGAGCAGGAGACTTCTCCCATTTCTATTAATGTGAGCCATCGTGCAAGACTGAAGCACAAAATTAATTGCATTTCGAAGGAAATAAGAGGAAAAAAGTGGATTTAATTGAAAGGAAACATTTTTTTTTTTTTTTTTTTTAAAAAGAAGCATTTTTTAAAAAAAACTTTTTTTTCTCCCTCATTTTGCCAGCTCTAAATCCACAAAGAAAGAGAGACAGAGTAAGGCAGGGAGCTATGGAATTAATTGTAGAAAGAAACTGAATGTTGGGCTTTGAGATGAGATATGAGAAAAGAGCGAAGGATTATGGGATTGGGGAGGGGCACAAAACCGAAAATGGTCAAACACAGAGATAAAAAAAATAAATAAAAAAAAACACAAGATGAAAGATACAAGCGAATGAGAAATATTTCTCTTCAGCACCTGAGTAAAATCGTAATATGTGAGAAGTACAAAAGAAACACTACACTGCCTGCTGCAGTTTTTAAAGGGATAGTTCAAACTAAAATGACAATTCTGTCACCATTTACCCAATCTTTTTTTCTCCTGGAATATAAAAGTAGGTACTGTTCAGGCTTTTCTATGCAATTTCACTAAAATAGAACTGGAGCTTTCAAGCTTATAAGGATGCAAAAGTGGCCCTTGTGCACTTAATCCAAGTGTGAGTTGTATTGATAGCTTGTTGTTATTCTCTGAACCAGATTTGCCATTCACATTTACACCTGATCAATCTAAAATTTAGAATGAATGATTCATTCATTCAAATTGCATAGAAAAAGTATAGTACATTCAAAAAGTATTGATTTGTGTTCTACAGAAGAAAAAAACATGTCAGAATGTTTGAATGAGAATAGAATTGAAATTTTTCTATGAACTGTCTATGAACTTTTCTAGAAGAACCTTTATGCACTATCTGCACAAGTAATTCACTCACTCAATGTCAACATGTCCATCAAGCAGACATCCTTCAGGACCAAACAATCCAGCAGGGCACAGCGTGCCACCAAAAAAGGGAACCTTTTGAGAGCAACAGCCCCATGAGACAGGAGACATGAAGTCATAAAAGTGGAAAGCAATTAAAACAGAAGAGTCACCTTGGCCTTCGCTGCATTGAACTGTCAGAGCTTAGGAGGGATCTCCAAATATTTCTCCCTCCTTGATTGATGACAGGTGATTGGGGCGCAGTACCGCAGGCCCTCACCTCTGTTATAAAAGCGACCACCTCAGCAAAATGTAATTGAGCCGACTGCCTCGGTTCATCAAAGCATTACGTTATTGGTCTGATTAAGGTTATTAGAGAGGCAGAAGAGGAAGTTGCTGCTGAGAATATAGGAATTTTGGACACAAGGGCATTTCTCCAATGCAAATGTTTTTCACTTAAAAGCAGGAACGAGCAATTCAAAGCAGTCAACGCTGAGATCAACCGCCGTGTGGCTGGGCAATTTAGATGGCGTTTAAAACGTACGGTCCGATTTGATATGCACAGTGATTCTGACAATGCGAAAATAATGTGTTCGTTGAAGGGGGATAAGGATGGAGTTAGAGGTGACTAATCAGAAGTGATATTACGGCTGTCATTGAAGACTCCTAATGGGCCCACAAGAGCGTGTTGCTTACGCTGGCAGACTTTATTTCATTACTCATTCAAGCAGAGGAATGGTCAGCGATGCCAATTAGAAGTTTGTAGAAAAAAATATGTATTTGCCCAGAGCCTTGTTCATAATAATAGATTTTATTTTATTTTATTATTTTATTTTATTTTTTATATTTTTAGCAAATAATAATAATAATAAACATTTGTATTTCTATTTTAAAAATAACATTAAATTATTATTAGTAGTAGTATTTTGAACAGAATTTACATTAACATATTGAATTGATTTTTTTTTTTTTGCAACAGTATAAAAGTCTTTAAATATGTTTACCAGCGTGTATAGTACAGTCATTCAACCGTAAGATTACATCCTAAAGACCTTAACATCCTGAGTTTATCAAGTGCTAGGGCAAGGACATATTTTACCGCCATTGATGAGAATATCAATCAAACGCTGGGAGGTTAATCAAGGCCAATGAATTAATTGATTTATTTTTCATAGTGGACAGTGAAATAGAGAGTCATGGAGGTTTATTCTGACATTGTCCTTTCATTGAAAAACAAGTGGTGGTGAAATTGATGGCTAATTAGTAATGAGGGAGATTGATGGTGTCAGTGAAGCTGGAATGGTGCCCTATTTTCAGAACAGTCACATGGGAATATTAAAGTGAAAACAGAAAGAACATGCACCGTATGCTGCTCTTCTTTGTCTTCTTCATACTAAAGTACCGCCATCCTAGACCAGAGGTTTCTAAATATAATCTGCACTTTATCTTTGACTGACAGTTAGTGAAACTCCTATGGCCACTTTCTAGTTCTGTAAGACACATGTGAGATGCATTTTTAAACAATACAAGGGCTTGGTTCCAAGTGGATTATTTACTGAAGTTTAAATGCAAAGCAGCGCTGTGGATTCATTACATCTGCAAAGCGGCAGCTGAACTCACAGGTGCGTTCAGTGTGTAACGCAGCACATTATCAAGAATTAACAGAAGTTCAGTCAACTAAGAAAATAAATGAGTAAATATAAAAGAAAGTTTTAAGGAACTGAGCTGCCTGATAAACTCATTAAAGTGGCAGCAAGTGTGCGGAAGTGTTTTCACCCTTCTTTTCTCCCAGTTTTGTTCTATATGCATTTTGTTCTCATTTAACTCAATATTTGCTAATTGCACACGTCAACACATTCTCAACAGGCAGATGTCTTTCTTAAAATGTCTAAAATTATTTTAGCTTTCAAATTATAACTGGTTTCCTACCAGTCTTTTTCTTTAATTAATGTCTTTTTAGTTTAACAAAACAGAATATGAAAGCCTACGCCATGACTTTCTATCACTTTTTGCTTTTAACACTGTGAATGGCACATACTGTCCATTTTTAGCTACTTTTGTTCTCCATAAACAATTATTTTTACATAGATATAAACTGCCTCTCAATTATACCAAAACTACACATAATAATGTAAAGACATCAGAGAGGATTGTGTAGATATTTTACTGGAACTTGGTCTTCATCTATTACATCAATTTCTGTTTCCATTTCGTGTTTGACTTCTTTATGTAACTATTCATGTTCAATGTTCAATGTCAACTGTCATTTAATAACTTTTTTAATAACTCTTGTTAGAGCACTGTCACTTCTGCTCCAATTTCTCATGTGAATGTCAAAAGTGTAAGTACCTATAATGTAATGTAAGTAACTGTATTTTTTTAATTTAATTTATATATATATATATATATATATATATATATATATATATATATATATATAATTTTTTTTTTTTTTTTTTTACATAAAACTCTAATAGAGACTACAATATATTATAAGACCAGGCAGATACAGAAAAATATATTAATAAATAGTATATAAAAAAATAACAATACTATTTTAATAATATAAATACACTGAATTAAAATTTTTAAAACAGTTATGTCTTAAGCCATTAAGGTCCTAAAGCACGGTTGTTAGCGTGCTATTTAGCATCAAAAATGTGGTAGTGTTTAAAACCTTTTTTTTTTTTTTTTTTTTAAGTTTACAGTACATAAACAGTATTCTTTTTTCTTTTTTTTTCATAACAATACACGTATCATCTACAATCACTAAGTCAACGTAAACCTTGGTCAGTATGTTTGGAATATGGAATATGAAGCTTTCCTCCAAAGAATCATGTTTATATTCTACAGGGAGTAACTGACAAGAAGTTAAGTCTACAGCCGTCAGCTTGATAATAGGATCCTCAATTTTGAAGACATTCTCATGTCCCTGGTGTGAGAACCTTTGGTAATTACTAGAGATAGCACAACCTGCTGGCAGCCATGATGGATCGAGAGGCACGTTTTCTGGGCAATTTTCCTTTGTAGCATGTGTAATTAAGTGAGAAATATAATGTAGTGAATTAATTAAGATTAATGGTGCTGCTTCCAACAGACAGATTAACAGCAATGTTTTAATGTTCTCATATTTCACCTTTTATGAGGGGAGAAGGATGAGCACTGTCCCCCAAACGGTCTTAACTTTCAAAAGATCCCAGACAGGGCGATAAGAGATTGACAAAACAGCAGACCAGCACAGTGTGGCTTTTAAACAAAGGGTATAAGGGGCCATTCATAAAAAAACTGTTCAGCTTTTATAATAATGAGTTGAATGGCTCACATTTGCATGTTTGCAGGAAGTTATGGCATCAATTATAGTTTATTTTCATAATTCAGAACGGAATTCTAGTGTCAAATGGGCTGTAACAGGCTCTTGTGTGAAAGCATTCAGGCTATTTTGTGCCAAAGTGCACATATTACAGTGATGCACATACCTGTGCATGCTGTGTTGATGCAAGAATGTCTGGGACATGTTGGGAGTGTATTAAGTGGTAACCAATGTAAGGCTCAGTGTTTAAACAGCTCTATAGATATAAATATATTCTCTCTGTAGGAGACTGGTGGAGAAACAGCAATGAGAAGCAAAAATGTAGCTGAAAACTGTTTGCTCAGCTGATGCTATACAGCAACTGTCAATACACTGCTGAATTTATAATGAAAATCCTAAAGACAGACCTATAAATACATTTAAACTTTGTGCAATGTACATTGTGATTTGCATATAGCACACTGCAGCATAGCAATAACAAGATATGAATAAACCAGCTATGGCCGACATGAAAACTCAAAATTTTTGAAGATTTACACTACTGGAGAAAATATAAATAATTATAATGTTTTTGAAAGAAGTCACTTACACTCAGCCATGGTTATATTTTAAAATATTGAATATGAATTGGTGCTTAGCTAGTAGTAATGTTTCTTATTATTATCAATGTTGAAAACAGTTTTTGAATATAAAGTTAAATCAATGTGTCCTTAAAGAATAAAAGTATTAATTTACTTTTCTTTTTTTAATCAATCACATTTTTTCATAGTAGTGTTTCATGGGTTTCAATAAATAAATAAATACATATGCAGCAAAGCAAATTTTACATTCATAATAGTAAGAAATGTTTCTTGAGCACCGAATTACAATGATTTCTGAAGGATCATGCGACACTGACGACTGGAGTTATGGCTGTTGAAAATTCAGTTTTGCCATCACAGGAATAAATTACATTTTGAAAATATATTAAATATTAAAAAATATAAAAATAGAAATGTTATGACTTCAGTGTCACACAAACATATTCTATGCCTTAAAAATATGAATGTATAATGTAAATTACATGGAAACTTACATTACATAGTTTAATACTCATTCACAGAACTAAAAAAAAAAAAAAACATTCATTACAAACAATAAATTTCATTATATGCAATCAGGAAAACCCATGAAAACCTAATGAAAAAACAGAAGAGAAACGGCTTATCTGAATGGAACGGCATGGAAAATCTTGATGAATTGGCCTTAAAGGCTTTGTGTCACACAGGACGGTGAGAGAACCACGTAATGAATTAATGCACAATTAGCATGAAGTCATTATGATATATGTGCGCTGAACCGTACTGCTGACGTGACTGAGCCTCCAGTCTGGAAACACGAGACTGAAAGGTCAGAATGAGGGGATGTGGCATTTTCTGAACTCTTCTCCTCAAGGCTTCATCTTCTTGGAGAAAACAAGTCATGGATGTGCTTAAACTGCTGCTAAATGACTAAACCGATGACGTTTGACATCCACAGAGTGAGAGAGAACATCCACGGAGTCTTTTAAAGATTTCATTCCGAGACTATACAAGATAATGACAAATCAATACAATTTCTGAACATTAAAAAGATACCGAAAGTATCTGCCGGCTCACTTCTTACCACAACAAGAAAAGAAGAAAATGTAAACATATAGAACACACACAGACATCTGAAACTTGAAATTAGCTTATTTTAATAAAAAATAAAAGTGCACATAATTGAAGACACATCCATTCATACATATATTACTTTCTGAGAATGAAAAATTACTGAAGGCAATTTGTATGTCTTTTCTCATTTCATTCCATTAAACAGCATGAAATGATTCTGTAAAATGGTCATATTTGTTGTTCCTGTCTTTAGCTCTGCAGGGGAACTGCTCCAGATTACAGAGTGTGACAGTTCATAAATCAACTTTGTCACATGTAAGCTGTGAATGCACAAGATTTTAAAAACAGGTAAAGCAGTCAGTGCTCGCTTGATTATTGGCTATGGTGTCAAACGTCTCTTAGGCTTGTCAGAGTGGTGTTTTACAGTCATTTATCAATCATTTGAACAACACCACTTTTGTCGTCCACCACACAAGAAAGAAACTGCCTTACCAAATAGGTGTGAACAGGTTTAAAGTGTGCATGGTGATCTGGACACAATATTATATTCTAAGAAAGACTCTATTGCAATAATACTAACCTTTCCAATTCAGATTGCATGAATCTAATAGTTCATTTAAAAAAGAATATCCATAAGAAAAACGGAGGCTTTTATACACTCCATACTTGATGAAAGTCTCCTTAAAGTGGTCTGAACTGCCTTTATTTTGTACTGTTCTCTGAGGTCCATTTATAATGTTATCAAGATGAATGAAAGTGAACAAAGGAGCAAGTTCTTACTGATGTGGTCATTAAAAACAAAGTTAATCCACTCTTTCCTAATGTTGGTATCAGAAGGAAGGAAGGTGGAGGAGGAAGGCGTTTTTCCAGAGCTTGCTATCGCACAATGTCTTGTTGTCTTTGGAGGCATCTTTATCGTATGATTTCTGCGTAGACCTGCGTTCGTCTCTCATTATTTACACTACATGCGCAAATCGGTGGGCGGGGCTAAACAGGCAGCGATATAGAAGCAGGCGTTGATCATCTTCTGTGGAGTCAGTGTTTATCCACACTATTACATCATAGAGTAGAACATTCCTCAGCCTGTCATTTTGGCATATTGGCTTTAATATAAGCTGTTTTTAAGCCTCATTCAGACTGTCAGCCAAAATCTGATTGAAATCTGATCATATTTACATGAAATCCGATTTGTGCAAATCCGTTTTGAGATACACTCGTATGTGGTTTGGAATCCGGATATACACAAAATCAGATTCGGGCTGACAGTCTGAACGAGGCTTTAGACTATTAAGAAAGTTTTGAGATATAAAACTTGCAGGATATTTTTTATAGTACAAAGTACTTCTTTTGTGTCAAAAGATCAAAGTAATTTTGATTTCTAAAAATAAAATAAAATAAAATGCTCTAGTTTGGTGGTAAGAGGCGTTTAGGAAGGAACATTGAACTGTTCAATGTAACATGTGAAAAATATTAATAACATGGTCATGCTATAAAATTATCTGAAAGTAAACATGTCTTCGGAGAGCATTTAATTGATATGTCAAAGCACCCTGAAAACCTTGAATAAGCCATTTCAAGCATTCTTTCAAGCAGAGCTGTGTTTTGCATGCTGCTCACACTCGGGAAATGTACAAGAGAATGTAAAGAGCAGTAAAATAGTCAAACATGACAGGCATTAAAATTCTAAAATGTGATGGGTCTTTTACGCTGCTCTCAAGGAGCTGTAAAATGTTCATTATCCACACTAAATGTTCAGTCGAAGAAGAAGTGTCCAAAAGGTTTTCTGTTACCGTCTTCTTTCATGTCTTTAAACAACCAATCAAAAAGTTGGTTCTAAGTATATATTTGAGAAGTCTTCATTAGATAATCTTGATAAGAATTATGTATATTTATATGCTCCTTGATGCCTAGAGGGAAAAGGTTAATTTTTTATAGCATATAGTGTTCTCAGATATGTTTGATTTTGTATCTGTCAAGAACTTGTCTAGTATGAGATGTTGCTCCTAAACTTCTTTATATGAGGAATTAAAACAAAAATCGATCATTGCTGACATATTAGATTAAACTGGATCATGTACAGAAATTCAGATGGGAAAAGTTAAAATATAATCATTAATTTGATTGCAAGCTTTAATAGTACACACAAGAAAAAGAAAAAAAAAACAGAAAAGGAGTCTTAAAAGCGATAGTTCACCAAAAAATAAAATAAAATAAAATAAAAATAAACAGAAGATAGAGGAATGTTACAAATGTTTTAATGATACAATAAAAAACAATACTGGACCCCATTGACTTTAACTGTATGGAGAGGAAAAAAAAAAGGTGATTAAAACAATGACTCATTTTTGTCTGAACTATCCTTTTAAGCTCAATTTTCCATAGCTAGGAGATACAACTGAGAGATTATATAGAGACCATATTCATTCACTCATTTAAATTAATTTATTATCTTTATGGTGTTTTTTTTTTTCTACAAAGAAAATGACTGATAATAATAATAATAATGCAAAATGCCACTGGACCATCAACAAATTTCATAACCCAGCGAACCTGGACATATTTGCTAATCTGCCTTCTGTTTCACAAGCTGTCTCCTTCTCTGCCACGACACCAGAATTATTTAGAGTTCCTGGCTGTGTGGAAACAAACACTTGTCGCCATGCCAACAGGGTTGCCCACTGCTTGGCAACAATTTGCAAGCAGCTGGGGGGGTCTAACCTTTGCTGGCATTGACTTACAGCAGTGTGTGTCCAAACAATGCTTCATAAATACAAGGCATGAGCTCATTCCACTGTATCAGAAGCTCTGGAGGAGCTTCAATGGGTGCCACCTACCTATGTCCAACCAACCTACTAATAAGACTAATCAGGCTTTGCAATATATAGTGATATTATTCAGTGACACGATCTGGAAAAAAATAGCTTTAGCTTAAGTTAAACAATTGGTCCATTTTCAATTGATTTCCTCATTGCAGCTATTTCATAAAGGCCTTATCCATTTTCAGGAGCTTAAAACTAACCCGGGCTTTCTCATGTGCGCCCACGTAACATAAAGGTAAGCCACATATCAGAACCATTAGGATTAAAGGACAACATGTGGAATGAAAGACTCCCTCACAAAAGCATTAAATTCTACATTAGGTAAACTATGAAAAACAAGAAGGGAAAAAGCAGCCTATAGACTTTAGTTAGGAAGTGGTATATTTATTTTTTGACAGAGAGGAAAACTGGCTGTGAGGGATAAAAGTACAGGGTGTTCATGTCCTTCTTTCTTCAGTCAAAAATAAATTAAGGTTTTTGAGGAAAAAATTCCAGGACCTTTCTCCTTATGGTGGATTTCAATGGTGGGCAACGAGTTGAAGGTCCAAATTGCAGTTTCAATGTAGTTTTAAAGGGCTCTACATAATCCCAGCCAAGGAATACGTTTTTTTTTTTTTTTTAAATTAAAACAGTTGGTAATTAAAAAACAAAAAAGCAAATTATATTATATATAGTCTTTAACCACAAATGCTCATCTTGCATTAGCTTTGCAATGCACATCTGTGACTTCAAGCATTAATCTTGTTGGAAAGGTCAAGAGTGGTTAGTTCTTCGTCTGTGTGCTTCAGTTTAAAAAAGGTAGAGTTGGGCGAAAAACACCATTTCATCTTCAAAATTGTCATACATTGTTGCTTATTCATTTATTTTGTAAAAGGCGTTTAACTTTCTTTGCACATTCGCATTGTAAAAACTGGGTCGGTACTTCCACCTACTGTACGTCACGCGTGAACTTTCCAATGTGATTACGTAATGAGATTTAGCTAGTGCAAGATGTGGTTAAAAAGTATTTATTATTGAGGTTATTTATTTATTTATTTATTTAAATGACCAATCGTTTCACTAGACAAGACCTTTATTCTGTGTCTGGGAATGTATAGAGACCGTTGAAGCTGAACTTAAATGGCAATTTGGACCTTTAACCCGTTGGCTATATAGAGTCCACTATATAGAGAAAAATCCTGAAATGTTTTCCTCCAAAATTTATTTTTGACTGAAGAAAGAAATATATGAACATCTTGGATAACATAGGGCTAAGGGTTCAAAAATTTAGAATGAAATTCAGTTATATTCCAGTTTTAAATTTGCTTCTGATTACAGATAGCCTGGGATTATATTAAGATTTGTAACCAGTTCGAAGGTAACATAATTTGCTTTTTGGGTTAAAAGAATTTCTTAATATGAAATTCGAATAGTATGACAATTAGAGATTAGACTGTACAGGAATTGAAATCTACATGCTAATACAGACTATACTCACGCAATGCTGATGTTGTTAAGGTTAATAATTTGAGAAAAAAGAACAACAATAATAATAATTTGCAGGGTTTGGTGTGATATGAGCTAATCGATCGTTAGATTTAATCACTATTGGTAGCGTGATTTATTTTAAAGCTTTTTACCTCAGTTGGTCAGAACAAACACAGCAGACTTG
>SCHK01338056.1:0-17193 GCA_004124795.1 Poropuntius huangchuchieni
TTTATGAATGTAAGTGATTCTGTTCAAATGCTACTGAGCTTTACATTATGGCATATTTTACATTTGAGCTCATTTGGTAAGGAAAAGTAGCAATTTTTTTTTACATATGATTTACAGTTTATTTGAATAATTATGAAAAATATAAAAGGTATGCATTATACTTTACACCTAGATAACAGTTAACAGTTATTTTTATGACTGTTAGTCATTCTCCTTGCATGCGATCAACGTTAGAGAAGTGTATAGTAATTTCGCAAGTCACTTTAGAGACGGTCCCTAAATTTGTTCACATAGAACGTCCAACATCAAGCCAAATTTATGCCAGTCATTAACAATGGTTAGATCAGTTATTTTTATAAAACCAATACGCCAAACACATTTATAAACTGTAACTCCAACCGCAGCTGAAATTCTCATAAAGGGTGCGTAACTATACAGTAACTTATATTAGTGATAATATAAAATATGAAATATATTCACCCTTACGAAAGTTAAATTATGGCATATTTTACATTTGAGCCCATTTGGTAATGAAAAATAGCAAAAGTTAACCATGGTTTTACTGCAAATTAAAAAACAACAACAAAAAAAAAATTGTAGTTAAACTGTGGTAGGCTAAGCACAAATTAACCACGGAGTTGCTACACTAACCATAGTATAACCATTATAGCCTATTTGTAGTAAACTCTGGTTCTACAAATGGTAATCAATACGCCAAAAAAACAAAACAAAAACATGGTTAGCCTACTAAACGTTTACTACAATAAAACCATGGTTAATTTTCGTAAGGGCAGTAAAGTGAACATTGTCCTGCCACACTTGCATGTAGCTGTTAGATGGATTCAAAAAAGCTACGTCTACGACAATCTGAGACTTACGAGAGATCCTGGCTTTCTCATGAAGTCTCAGCTCCTCATCTCTGAAGCATACAAAAAAAAACCCTATTGAAACAAAAGAGCTCTACAGACGTTATTACTGACTGTAACCACTAGATGTCACTCTTGTCACACTGTGAATTTCACAGCTGAAAAGCTGCTGCGGTTTTAAGATCTCACTGAATTAAAAATCCAACTCTTCCTTAAAAACAGAAATCAAGTAGGCTTATAGCTAATATGTAAAGTTATCTTATACGAAAACCTGAGCCTCTCTATCCGTCTTTTGTCAGCCTGTCTCTCTATCCTATTCGTGCCTGTAAAACATGCCTGCCTCTGATCAAACGCAGGTGTTGAATTGTATGAACAGACCTCAGTAGATTTGAAACAGTTCATCTCTCATATTCATATTAGCTGTTGAAGGTTCTATGTACCTGTAGCTGCCCTAATGAGAGGCTCTTTGCTATATAAACACACTCTGATTTCCAATAAGGACTGTATAGGGCAGATGGACAGCTCCTAATCATTAGGGAGGATTCAGGTTTGGGCTTTTTCACCTCCTCCTCCTCCTCTCTCTTTCTCTATCTCTCTCCTGTGATCTATCATTCATGGGCTTCATTTAAAATTGCGTAAAATATTTAAAGTTGGTTGGATTTCTTCAGTGGGCTTCAGCGGTGACCTCCCCCTCAGTGCCTGAAGTCAGTGGAGAAAGATATGCAGCAGGGAGAAGGGAGAGAAAAACAGGGCAAAGAGGAAAGGTGTAAGGGAGACCGTGAAGAAGAAAAAATGAAGAGCAAGTTACAGTGTTACTTAGAATTGAACAAAAGCTGTGTTGGGAGTGGAATACTAGCTTACGATACTGAACACTGTGGGGTATACACTATATACTGACTACACTTTTCTGTATCAAGTGGTGTTATTCGGCTGTAAATGTTTCAAACGTTAGTGCTGTGCTGTCACATGACCTCATTAAGTTGCATTATCTTTGAAATTATACAGTCTACTTGTTTGTAAATCCTAACTGTTGGTTCTCTGATCAAGCATTACTTTCAGTTGATTCAACGCACTGTGAATGGGAGGTCAATTCTAGTACACTGCACACATTACTGTGCATAATAGCATCTGGAAAAATCGTAATAGTAATCTTACGTATTCTCTGAGACACCTGTTACATGAAGTCAACACTGTTGACTTCCTTAGTGTGCGTTTCTAATCTTACTGTGTAGAATTTATTGGAGCAAAAAAAAAAGAACAAGTGATGAACTTGTTCCGCCACTGAAACAACTTTACTTTGTTTTTATCTTTCCTGGCCAACCCTGACCACTTTGCAGTATCTAATCAACTCCCAATGGATTCAATCAAATTCCTTCACTCCAAACATTCTTCTTCTTGAATAATAAAAATGGGCAAGACCTAACATCGTCGAAAAAGATCTAAAGTAAAACACTTTTAAAAGGAAGCATTTTTCCCCTTTTATTTAGCTTTGCCGTAGGAAGTTACAGTGAGATCAGTATAATAGAAGACACAGATTGAAATATTCCTGCTAATTGAAAACCTGGTGAGGATACCATGAGGTGGAAAAACATGTCAGAAATACCCGTGAGATTCTGTCCAACGTAAAGGAGATTCACTGTGGAAAAACAAAGGCCCTGGCACAAGTGCACTGGATTGCCATTTATTGTAGGTGGAAGCAAAAGTCAGCAGGGCTACATGGGAATACTTTGATATTCCCTTACCTGAAACCTGTAGGTAACTAAAAAACGAAAGACCGAGAGAAAAACATAGGAGGGAAAGAACAAACATAAAGAAGCAGGAAAGTTGGAACGCAAAGAATAATCACTGATGTTCGGCATTCACTTATGATGAACAGAATGTAAAAGAAATGATGCCAGATAGTAACAAATCCAAGAAAAGTTTATTATGAATATGGCACCTGTAAGATGGTAAAAAAACTGTGTTACAGAAAGACAACCATGTATGACATGTCGCTTTAACTGATGAAAACCTACAAAAGTATAAAATAACCCTGTTGTAAAATGAAGTATGTACATTTTTGAATTGCAGCATTATTCATGGTAAATGAACAAAAAATGTGTTTCCAAAAAAATAAGCCAGGCACTCAAAGTTAGCTTCAGTTAGTTGTTTTTTGTCTTTTTTTCCTCTGAAAACAAAAAACAAAATCAAAAATGTACCATAGTTTTCTCTTTTTAATATTTTAATTTGTTTGTACTTAGAATTTATAACACTGTTAACACTGATACTAAGAGAATCCCCTTTCTCCCATATTCTTCTACTTGGCACCAAGTTCCTCATAAAAGAATCTGTATAATTGTACAAGAAATAGTTAAAAACACAGACACAGTCTTCACAGGTAATGAAGTGATTTCTCATATTGTAATTTTAAACACTATTTATCTGACAGCAGCTGAGATTAGTTTAAGATTAAATCACCAGCAATCATTTTGACACAACACAGATACATTGAGACAGCTCGCCCGGCTGTTCTGTTAGTAACATATGGGTGTATTTCCTGGTCCACAGTGTCTGTTTTTGGAGCTGCCCCCAAACCCCGTCCCGACCGCTTCTGCTCTACGTACAAAATGCTAAAATCTAGGATCCCGTTAACCTGCAGCGGTGACGCCAAGCTCTCCTGCAACCGTCCCGTTATTGTCATTTTTAAAAACATTAACATCATGACCTGGGTTTGAGTAACAACACGTCTTCACAGAAACCACAGACACAAGTTTCCTGATGTCGGGGGGAAGCCTGATTCAGGTAAAAAGACGAAGGCCCCCCCCCTTCCCTTTGCTGGACAGACTAAAAAACACTAAACACTGACAAAGCCGCCGGACCGAACAAAATCAAGTAAACCAAACAGTCAACTTAGTAAACATGCATTTCCAAAACACCTATAAAAATAGATTTTATAGTGCGAAATATTTTTTTCATCTCTTTAGAAATCTTTAAAATTGTTTATTGTCCTGAAATACTACCGTCATCTTTTTTTTTTTTTATTATTATTATTATTATTTCCTGTGAGTTGCAGGGTCCTTGAAGTCAACAGGTTTGGTGGAAACCAATGAAATACACCCAATGCACAAGAGAAGCACAAGGGACTCTGGGAATGTTTCACATCTGAGGCTTTTAAGGTTCCAGTCTGCTAAATGCTACTTGGTTTTTTTTTTTTTTATTCATTCCTCATCACGTTTGAGCTGGAAACTGCAATCCCAGAATTCCTCAGTGGCAAAAAAATGGCTCCTTAAACCTTTGAGCTAGTTTAGAGTCTTTTATCTCTGAGAAGAGAGAGAGGTCTGTAGACTACACGACAGCAAAGCAATAGCAGAAACAGAAAAAAGTAATACATACAAAAAGGAAGCAGCAAAAAAGGTGACACTACATTGGAAGGCCACCACACAAAATCCACTAACCTCCACTGGTTCACTAAGACTGCAAGGGGGCTGGAAGGAGAAGCAATGTTTCCCCGTCCGAGCCCGGACTAGCACAGAGAGGACAAAGGACAAAACAGCTACATTAGCTCAGTATATACTGCATATAGTAACACACACTTAAGTTGCTATGGAGACTGACAGCCAATGACACTTACACATTGTACAAGTTTACGGTTATCACGCTGCGTAATAGATGACTTGATGGACGGCTGCCAAAGGATGAAGTGACAGTTTTCTTCCGTTTTATTACTTTAGTTTTTTTTTTTTTTAAACATCAAATCACAGTGTTTTAACACCATACTGTGAGAGTAAAGTTTTTTTTGGCAACAGTGGATAAAAATTAGGAATGTGGATTTTCAAAACACATTTTTTTGATTGAAAATGCATGTCCTTATTACAATCTCCATTTGATATGTGATTTTCAGAGAGAGCTAAGGGGTAAGGGATGAAGGGGAACCGATTTCGGAAAGGACACCAGGCTTTAAGCTAAAGAGGGAGTGTAAACAATTAAGCCAAAAATCATTTGAAAAAATCCCCAAAACAATTAAAAACAGCTTTGACCAAAGCCTGTAGAAGTTTAACATTCATCTTCAAGTTTATGATGCAAAATTAGTCTCAGTTGCACTGAGAGATAAAAAAAAAAAAATCCCTTTCCAGACTCAATCTGATTGAGTTAAAACACTCTCCCGTCCTCACGGGTAAGCCATGAACGTAATAAAAGAAACAAACAAACAAAAAAAAAAGTTGAAGGTTTGTGAAGCCGCCGTTTGTCTGGAGTTCCGGAACAGTACCTACATCAGCCAGCTGAGTGAGGGTAACTCAATGATAGCACCATGGATCTGCAAACAGAAGATGGAACTGGAAAAATCTCACACTGACCTGTTCCATGTCCTGGGATTTTATAGTAACATTCTATTCACAGGTCAATACCCGGCGAAAATTGCTTTTTTAAAATGCATGATTTGCAAGTTAAGTTGAGCTATAAAAAACCAAGAAAAAGCATTATTTCTAAAATACTATTCCCCCTTTAGAAAGAACCGTAAAACCCTTTGAACTACATCAAATAGGGTAACATCCTTTTGTCAGCATCAATCTCGATTACATCAAGATACCTTTAGAAACATGAACAGTTTCTTTTCTTGTCGGTTTTCTTTTTCTAATACCTTTAAGACATCCTAATGAGGATGTTACATACTCTGGACAAATATCTCACCACAGAGAACACATACGCTACAGTGCTATGAATTCCCTGTGGCTCAAAAAGGAACTCTTTACAATAGAGATGAGTCTGTTTAGTCTGTTTAGAGAAACCGTCATCAAGAACTTGTGTAAGGAGGCGAGAAAGAAGAAAGTCGAAGAGATAGAAAGACACAGGAAGAGAAACCATTCATTTCAGTTACACAAGCTCAATTGCTCAAAATTCAAAGTGCTAGAACATCTCACTTTTCCCCAACTTTGATACACAGTCTTTTGCCTCAGAAGAGTCTTTTTTTAACACAGTTGAACACAGTAATATGGTCTCGATGTTTTGCTTCAATCCTCTTTGCGCTCCAGAGTCTGTGTGTTGTGGATGCCATTGCTGTAGACGGGAAACGGAAGCGTGGAGAAAAGTCCCTCTGCTGTGGTGAAGACATTAGCAGCTGGCATCTGCGTGAGGCCGGCTCCGCTGACCGCACCCCCAAAGGGGGTGGACATGTTGAGTCGGTGCACGTGATGGTACAGCATCTCCATGGGCGTCTTGGGGTCTATGCCAAAGCCCGGCCCGTCTACAAAGTTCACAGCGGTGTGGGCGTTAGGCAGGAGGTTGCCCTGCATGGCCAGGCTGACGTCTGCCGGGGCATATCGGATCGTTCCAGTGGTGTAGACTCGTGGGGAAGCCGTGCTCGTGGCAGCAAGTGTGCCTGTGACTCTGTGCACCAATGGAAGTACCACGTTCCCTGCTTGTAACCTCTGCAGGGCTTCCAGGTCACTGGTGTAGAGCAGGGAACCGGAGGAGGTGGGTGTACCCTGCTGCTTGTCCCGTGGCGAGGCCGAGAGAGGTGGGGAAAGCGGGTCAGCGGTGGTGGAACTGGAAGGAGGAACCAAGCTGCCCGGAGTTGCGCTGGACACGGAGGTGGGGGCACTGTTATTGTTGCCGCTGCTACTGTTGCCATTGAAGTTGGGCTTTCTGCTGCCTCCTCCACCCTCGGCACCAGGTGGAGTGAGGACGGAGTCGGGGATGGACACCTGCAGGCCGGCAGGCGGGGGAGAAGGGAAGGTGTCGTGGGGTTTTGTCATACTGTAGGGGGACTCGTTGCGGGAGATCTCTCGGTTGGGTGGGTAGTTCCAGATGCTGCTGTCGTTGTCGAAGTTTATAGGTTCTGACATCTCAGTCTTGATCTTCAGCACAGAGGAACTGGTTGGGGAGGGTGGAAGCAGGAGGGGAGGCTGGTCTCCGAGGGTGGGGTCCAGGCTGCCAGGGCTGGGGCTAGCAGCGGCTGAGGGAGACAGGCGGAGACGTTGCCGACTACCATCCCATTTCTGCTTTTTTCTCCTCTTCTTTCTCTTCTGGTGTTTACTCATTGCTGGCCCGCTCAGCTCTCCTCCACTGTTGCAGTCCTTTACTATATCTTCCACCTCCTCCTCATCTTCTTCTGAGGAGCAAGAGGAGGGCGAGTCCTGCAGTTCCTCCACCTCACCGTCACCATAGCGCTCCACCTTTATGTGTAAACCACCCAGGCGGCCCTCTTTGTGGTCGGTTTCACAGTCAGAAGGTTCCAGACTATCGTCACTGTCCTGACTTTCTGGATTGCTGGAACTGTCTCCTTCCTCCTGTCGCCTCATCTCTTGCTCTGGTGGCCGGCCCGTCTGTTTCTTACTGTCTGACTCTGGATCTTCACTGTTCTCGGAAGACTGATTGCCCTTCCCATCTGACTTGGAGTTTTCGTTGTCTTCTGGGAGAAAGAGAAAGGTTCAGAAGACAGGTTTCCATACACGTCATACACGGTTTTATGTTAAGGGTTTTCATTTTAAGTTTGGAAGTGCTCCAGTTGAATATATATTATGCTTCTTACGTACAGGACACAATTACACTAAGGACATAAGTTGCTCTCTGATGCTCTATTTTTGGCAACAGCATTAGCCACCGGTGACTTATTTGTGAGGTTATGTGTCATTAATAATCCGTTTTGTCACGGTCGACTCAAATTCTGTTCAGAACAAGTGACTTTGGTAGCTCAAGATGTGCTCAAACTATGTATCAGAAATCATTAATACATTAAAATTCTTTCTTTTTAAAGCGAGGGGGAAAAACAGAACTGTGAGGCATACATCTCACAGGGATTTGGAAACTCTGGCCTTAGGAAAAACATGTCTGCATTGGAAGAGAAACACAGGGAGAGAGAGGAAGAGATAAAGAGACAGAAGGAGAAGGCGGGGTGTAGAGATAGGTAGGGAGTGTGAGAGGAGAAGAGGGCATGGTTTGGTCCAGCTGCAGCTGGCACAGTCTGTAACCTTTGTGATGAAGGCTGGCAAAAGGCTCGGCAGGCAGAGATGCCCAGGGGCCAATATGTTGGCACTTTCCCCAGACTGTCAACCGGCCTTGTTCACTCACAGCCTCCACCATCTCTGGAATCTCACTTCATCTTCTTTTGGAATGTATAATTAATATCTCCAACTGGCTGTGGAGTTTTAATTGACTATTTACACCAGTTTTAGGGACATATCGAAAGCACCACATTTCCTTGTCCTACATAATTTCCAGTAATTATTGAAATGAAGATATTTTACACAGCAAGAGCCCTGAAATGAGACATTTGCATTTGGTTGAAAGAAAACTTTCAAGTGTGTTGTCTATAGCGTATGTAAAAAAATCTAACGTAGAATCTAATGTCACCAGAAATGGTTCCATGAACAAGGGATAACAACCTCGGCGCAAGAAGAACTGGCTTTAAGTGTCTTGGCTTTGAGGGGATCAAACCAACAACCTTCCACTTATTCTGTAATGTTCTGTGACATACTGCAGTGAGGAGTGATACTATACCAGAGTTCTCCTTGGAGTCGGATTCAGAATCGGATGTTTCTGAGGACTCTGATGCTTTCTCTGGCAGGTTAGGCAGCTGTGCGATATCCATGGGTGTATCTTTGTACTCTGGATTACTGCCCATTAGAAAAGAAACCACAAAAAAGACACGTTTAGAAGAAACAAGTCATTCACTTCGCCAGCTGAGAATCATTCGCAGCCGTGTGAAACATCCTTCACTCTCTTCTCTAGAACGTTCCAGACATCCTGATTGATTCACTGCAGCCCAAACCACAGAGCATTCTAATGATCTCTAAGCCTGTACACGGACCCAAAAGCAGTAAGAAATCACACTGCAGTTTGAGAAGATCAGTGTGTTTGGCCTTCGTCATCTTACAGAAGAACTCTCTCAAGTAAGAAAATACTTTCATCTTGTTACAGTGCCAGACGGAACAAATCAAAATCTAAAGATAGGGCATTTTCATCAAAGTAGAAGAATTGTATACCTGAGTACATAGTTGACCCAGATGATGTTTTTCTCGTTGGCGTTCTTGGCATTGATTGCAATAGTGGCACTGGACTGGATCCAGATATAACCTCCATTTTTCTGAATCCAGCGGTAATACTTTGTCACAGACTGACCTTTATTCATCACTATGGAATAGAAAGAGGACAGTATACAAGAAAGGAAAGGAGGTGGAAGAGAAAAAAAGAAGAGGAAAAAGGAGACATTAAAATCTTTCATACACTCAGGTTTAATTACAACAACAGCAAATAATATTAATCATAATATTTGCCCTCCGTGTGACCAAGTGAAGCATAAACCTATACATTATTTCATTTGAAAGATGCTATATTACCATCTTGAACACTATTAATCTGAAAGGCCCAGCAGAGGGCGCTGTGACTGTTTGCTAAAGGCTCTGTAATTGTGTCCTTGTCTAAGGCTACTCATGTGAAGACACTGTGGCAGTTGCCATAATTTTGGCTAAATTAAGCGCTAAATGGCGATCTCAAATAATATGCATTTGCATTAATCATTGTTCTGCAAAACAGAAACAGTCGGAATCCAAGCACGGTAGTAAATTCAGATTCTGGGTTTAATTACAGCTACAAATAGCCCTTTCCATAAAAAGAGTCCATTGAGAAGGATGATTTATATAAGAATAAGTCTAGTAATTAAAATCATTACAGACTAATAGCATTGTTTAAGAAGCCGTCCCAAAGGCTCGGATAATTGACTTTAGTTCACCGACTGCTTTCTGTACCAATAAATGTAAAACTAAGTCCTAACTCCAGAAAATTGAGACAAAAAGCCAAGAGTTGTTTATCTGACTTGTTCGCTGTGGCTAGTGGGCATACCCTTGACTCACCTTCACTCTCTTCAACAAAGTTTACATGCTACTGAGAGTCTATGGAGAGGTTCGGTATACATGGAAAGTGCTAGACAAAAACATACTTCACATGTGAAATGACAGAAGTGAAAGAACTGCTATTGGGGAGTATTCCGTTAAAAACAACTTCATTAACTACGAAAGTTAGCGTCTTTGTAATCTCAAATACATAGTTGCAAATATTTTAGAGCTATTTGTTGAGCCAAGAAAGCCCATTAAATTGAAACCAAATCAAAGTATTGTACAGCTCCAGTATATTAAATCTTGTCATACATACAGAGCGATTCTTCCCCTCCGTCTGTGAACATGCGAGTCCGAGCGGTCCCTTTAAACCCTCATTACCGTCTACAAGTTCTAGGACATTTCCCCCCCCCCCCTCTGCCTTTAAACCTGATGAGCTGATCTCATCTGCATTGCATTTGATGTGCTGGCCCCCTCGGCTCCGACCGGCACCACGTCTGTACAGGTGAGGCTTATTTTTTAACCCCCTTTCAGTTACGCTGCCATTAAATCAATCAGGGGCTTCTTGAGTTATTGATTTAGTGGTAATGAAGCCACCCCTTTCTCCCCCCCCCCCCTTCTCTCTCTCTTTCTGTATCCTTCTTTTTATTTTCCGGTGCAGGAGTCGTTGGCTGCTTTCGGAGGCTTTAAAAGGAATACGGCCTCTTTAATCTGCCTGCCTTCTCCTGGAGCCTCGGGCAAGCCTGCAGGACGGTCTCTCACTCTCTCTGTCTCTCTCCCTCTCTACTTCCGTTCTTTCTCATTCTATCTCTCTCGCTCGCTCTCTCTGCGCCAGGGCCTCTGTCCTTCAGTTCTGTTAAATCACTTGGATCCCTTCCATAATAGCAGCTACCTTTCAGATACCCTTTACCCAGCGTGGCCTCACTTCCAGCAGGAGGGGTGGAGGGTGTCACTGTCATATAAAAGTAAGTAATTTACACCCGTGAAATTGCTTTATGGAAAAGTCCTTGCAGTCCACTGGGGTATTATTGTAAAGACAAGCCTTTTATGAATGAGAGAGCAGACATGCAGATCTGCGGCACCCGGGCAGGGTTTGGCCGGACAAGTGAATTGGAGGGTTTTTTTTAACTCGTATTCTTTGGATCTAATGGCCAAACTTCACCAGCGGAGGAAGTAAACACCTTGGCCATTTAGAGAAGCGGCGAGAAGTGAAATTACACCTGCGATCATTGTTTTCAAAGCATCATCGCAGTTTCAAGCCCTTTTGGAACAACTGCAAGTAAGGATGCAATCATCCAGATAAAACCGGTTTCTAGCTGGTCAAAGCTGGCTGTTTATGGGCACGTGCTAAACCAAACTACTGCAAACAGCTAAAAACTAAGTAAAATGACATGCAAATGAATCACTGCTGACATAAATGCAGCATATCTGTGAATGCAGACTAACAGAAACATCTATTTTATATTTACTCTGAATCCATTATGGAAGAAACCTGAAGAAACATTGTCAATGGTACATGCGATGGGTGTTAGAGCAGGTGTATTTTTCCGCAGCTGTGGAGTCTATCTTCAAGCACAATAAGGAGTGAAGGGAGTTTTTCATTAAAGTCAGTTTGAACTACTCTTCAGAGACCGGCTCTTGTAGTCTGCCTTCAGGCACAGAGCTTCAGTCTCCTGGGGTTTCTCCACACTTCTGTGAGCCATCGTTTCCCACCTCTGTCTCCCTCTCGCTCTCTTTCTCAGCTGGTAAAAGCACATACACACACACACACCCGCGGAGCATTTATGCGGTGAGTATTATACGTAGTCGTGTAACACAGTGTCTTTTATTAATTTAAGCCGTGTTGGTCCTGTTCGGAAGCTGACACAGGTGAGGTCAGAGCTGTCACAATGCATTTCTGCCCATATAAAACACCTGCTCTCAAATGCTTCATGAGCACCAGCAGTCGGCTTTCTAATTTTCCTTCTATAAACCAGGGCTATTTGTTTTTTACAGTTACGAAGCTCAAATTAAACAAATAGATGAGAATGACAGTTTTAGTATGTCCGAAAAGTCGTTAAAGAGAGAGGCCACACGTGCAGTATAGAGATTTTACTGTAGTTAAAAACCAATGCCTTATTGTTTTTTATTGAAAAGGCAGCAACAGCGATATGAATTAAATTAACATAATGATCAATAAGCAATTCTTTTACCTATCAGCGAGCCAGAAACTACCCATTTTAAAAAGGACCATAAACAACTCTTTAAGCAACCCTAGGTCAAGGTGCTCAATTGAAACGGATCTGCTTTAAATGCTTTATCGGGCCCTTCAACACTTGAGCAGTGGCCTATGAACTCTACAGTACACATCTGTAATATATCATAAAAAGACCACCACATGCACTCAAGCCAAACGCACACGTCACTGCATCTGCAGCAGAGAGATTTGACCAGACTGACATCATCCCTCTTATCCCAGGTTCTAACCAATCTGATGGCCCCGTGTGATCTGATATCAGTGTCTGATTAGCAATCACCGGGAGATCGGTGTGACTGCTCCTTAGTCACGCGCCGTCATGTTCATGCAGACACCTGAAGATCTGACTTTGATAGAAGGCGAGACGACACTCACGTCATTATAAAGCATTTAGCTGTGTTAGGATTTCTTAGTAACCAACTAAAAGTATCAAGTTGCAGTGTGACAGAAGCAATAATTAGCAATAACTGAACACTTTCTTAAACGATGCGCTCTCTCTTTTGAAGGAATTTACTTAATTTAACCTATTTATATATATTTTATTAGTTATAGGTATAGTATTTTGTGTGAATTGGTGAGAAAACGCAGTTCTTAATCATCTATGCACTAGATAAAATATCAATAATAATAAATGATCAATATCTAATGGTTATTTATTTGCATTGACACTGCGGGCAATTACATGCATAATAAAAAGATGTAAAAACCAAGTTTACATGAGACGTGAAATTTGTTTTGTTTTTTTCTGCTGAAAAAATCTAGGCGGGGCCAACGTATTTTGCATAAACCTTGACTTTTACCAGGTATAAGAAAATAGTTTCAAGCATTTACATGACCTTAAATGTTGGCAGGTTATTCAGCATAATCAGTGTATGATTGTGCATGTACATCGTCTCATGAATAGATTCTTAGTCATTAGCTATTTCGTAAGTATCCTGCATTTTAGTTTAACAGTTGTTAAAAAGCATCGCTTAACTGCACTTTAAGTTCTTTGAATTATGATTACAGCAACATTTTCAAAGACTCTTTCAACCAGCTAACCACATTTTTTCAGACCGAGTATAAACGTGCAAAGTAAAACGCAGGAACAGAACCTCTATCCACTCTCTACTGTAGCGACACGGCCAGCCATTTGCAGTGCGGCTAGATTTATGTTGATTGCCGCCACGTTAATGCGTAATAGATGGTTAGAAAGCCAGGGGTAGCTGGGGATGTGCAGTCCTCTCTTTGTGTCTCTCTCTCTCTCTCTCTCCTTTCACACCGTCTCTTTCTCTCTCGGCTATCAATGCAATCCAGGGCTTCGGTCCTCTCTCCTCTGCCTCCGCTGGGTTTCAAATCAAGGTCTAATGGACCCAATCTGGTGGCTTTTTAAGGCAAAGGGACAGTGCAATACAGTGGTAATTGCGCTCTAATTCAGTTGAACTCCCAATATCTAATCAGACAGCTCCAAATTCCCTCGCCAGCCCCAAGGACACCCGCCCTCCTCTGCAAACACCTAATAAAACGAGGGATTTATCCCCCTCCTCCTCCTCTTCCTGTGCCTCAACCCTCACTACTTAAATAATGGCAACCTGCCTGCTGTAGAGCAGCGCACACATTTACTGTATGAAACGCTACGCCGCTCTCAATGACGTTTTGAATTTCTGCCATCGTGGTGGAGGGGAGCGGGAAAGGTGTGCTGCCAAAACACACTTAACAGATGATTTAGGATATTCAAAAAGCATGAAGGTTCCTCCAGACGGTCAGCGGCCCTCCTGCTGAGCGCGATGAAAGCAGAGCATGCAAAAGGTTGAGGAACCTTCAAAGGGCTCTGCAGAGGCGGATCGGCCCAGATGAATACTACATGACATAAAAATGCGCTCGAAATGTGGCGCCCGTACATTGAGAGGAGCAACTTAACCTGAAAAGAGGAGTGAAATGTGTAAGACTGTCAAACGAGCCGAGATCCTGTGCCTCGCGAGCGATACGGGGCTTGTTTGAAAGACGCGCGCTCTGGCAGAGGGAAGCGGTTCTTCACGGACAGTTATGAGAAGAAGCACGGATAATCTTGCCTGTCACACTGCTGTCCCATTACGCTGAAGTGCTGCAGCGAACACATTACACCAGCTTTGGCACGTAACACAGTGTGCTCTCCGGATGTCATTGACCAATGATCAATGAGTCCCGCTAAAGCATGTAAGGACACTGAATCTTGCTCTTTAACAACCATCCTCTAGTTTTTGGCACTGTTGGGTGGCTGCACAGATTGATTGGATGGATTTCGGAGCAGATACTCACGGTCTAAATGGCTTTGCCGAATGCCTTCCACGTCCTCTGCGTGAATGAAGTGATAACATCTCTTTCCTACGATGTCGACAGGTGTCAGGTCCATGTAGTCGCTGATTCTAGAAAAGGATTATTTCAGCATAAAATCAAAACTGACACCATTTTTTCCACGTTTGCACTATATTTAAACAATTTTTGTAGTTGAACGTTCACTTAAATTGAGATATCTATTTTGTGGATTGATGGCATTTCATGGTGACTTTGATGTTAAAATGTAACATCGTTAGCAACAGCTGAGAAAATGACTTCAATTCTATTTGTAAACGTCATGTATTAGCTATTTGTCAGAACCAGTCAGGTTCCTCCGCTGTTCTGATCCGATGAAGCTACACTAAAATAAATTGGTGTAGGATTTTCATTTAGAAATTGCTGGTAAATTTCACAAGTAATTACGAAGAAACAGCAAGTAACACATTTAATTGCACGTTAAAGTTTGAAGTAGACAGACTGAAATAGCAGTTTATTTACAAAAAACTTCTAAAAATAAATCTATTTTATAGTGTAATGGCCATATCAATAAGCAAAGCTGAGCAGCCCACCAAAAAGAAACCAATCAGATCTTACTGTGGGTTATTATCTCTTTCCAGTCAATGACAGATTAAAATAGGACAAAGACCTGATTGGTTTCTAGTCAACCTCACTGATAAGGAGATTCTGATTTCCCAGCCCTTCTGTAAGCTAAATATATATTGCACCAGATTTTATTCATTAAAAAGGTTTCCATCTGTGATGGCAAGCTGTCAGCCTGTTTTCATTATAGACATAATATTTTCTGACCTACTGTAGCTCTACCAACTGCTTGCTGAATCTAAAAGCAATTATCACAGAAGTATTGAAATATTTGATAAAAACAGGTGGTTAAAGCCATACGAGATGCCTTTAAGTCAGGCAAATACTATTAGCGGCGCATTTCGACACATTATTCGACTCTAACCTCTGTGCAGTCCTTCTCTACACGGATCAGAGAACATGGCCAGTATAAAAAAAAAAAATGGCCAACCGATCTCTATCCACCTTCATTTTAAAGCAGGCTTTTGCTGTGATGATAACTCCGCTATAGACTTGGCCCGGTTCCATTCTCTCATAAATATGTTAAGTGCAGGGGAGTGGTAAAAATTTTAGCAGACACTGGGATGACTTCAATCCCAGAGATATAAATAAAACTAATAAAACTAATATGATATTTCCTTTCAAGCCAGGCCAAATTAAGATGTTCTCATTTTATGGGGCAGCAGTGGAACCACAGATGTTTTGTAAGTACAAAAGAGGGTTTTTTCTTGGCCGGCTTTTCAAACGAGCGATAGATGTTGAAACAAGGTCATTCTGGGATTGCGTTTAAGCAGAACTCATCACTATCAGCTCCATAATGAACTGCACATGAACATTACTGTGTGGCTGATTATCCACTCTTGCAAAACACATTTTCACCCGCCGATCCTTCAGTTCTACAATAATGTCACATTTGAACTTAAGCAGCCGAAATTGAAATTCTTTTTCACAGTATATCATTCTCTAGACAGATAAAAAATCTCTTAAATCAAACTGCACACAATACTAGGCTTATACTAAATAGTGCATATAAGCTTTGCAAACTAAGACTGTGCAAATACAGTGTGAAATTGTTGCCCTCTTAGAGATTAACATTAGGAATAAATCATTGCCCATATTTATATAATAACACATAATATAAAGAGCGATACCTGTTTTCACAGTAGACGATGTTGAGATCCATGTTGACCCGTGTAACAAACATCTGGCAGTCGATCCGGACCTCATTGATGGTTGGTGGAGGAAGTGCGTGTGCCACCACAACCATGCCCATGATTTGATTGGGTACCGAACGACTGTGTGTTAATGCCATTCTTATCCGCAGCCTGCCGGTAACGTGGATAACCTTGAAGAGGACACAAAGCAGAAAATTAAAAACAGATCAGAATGCAATTGTCTGAATTACATTCACATCCTTCAGTAAAGTATCTAATCACAGTATAAATATAACAGAAAATAAAGTCATGTAAGATGTCAACCGAGCTCTTTGCATACTAGTGTACACTTGACCAAGATCCAAACCAAAATTCTCAGGTTCTTGTACTCGTTATGTACATGTTCATGAAATATTAAAAACACAAAAAGCACCGTTTCCCTCTGAAATAATCGAGAGATAACAAAGGCAGAGGAACTAATTACTTTTTCGCTGGCTTTAAAGTTTGTAATGCTTTAAAGTCTTTTGTAGCCCGTTTTGCCCAGAGGATGCATTGACTAGATCGGCAACGATGTTCTTTTTTGGATCCATCCATTTTAATCACCCAGGGAAACCTGGAGGGGATTGTTTTTGTAGTGTTTTAAACTTCTGACACTATCCTTTCATTGGTTCACCTCAGAGATCGGTGAGATGCTATTAGCATCATTCATATAGACAGTCTCGGCCCCGAAGTCACCGAGTGCTCAGGCCGGTGGGGCTCTTTGATGCTTTGTACGTTTCCGCTGAGGGACAAGCAAATCCAAACCCCAGGAACGATGGACTGCCACAGTCACTAAAAAAGAGTGACTCTCCTGGTGTAGAGTTGAGAGTTTGATCGAACTTTCACGGAATTCAAAAGCCATCTCAAATTAGGGGCCAATTAAAGACGACTGGAAAGTTCAATGATGTCACAATCAGTCAGGAAATCCTCATTTTTTAAGCAAAGTTTACTTTGGGCTTAAATTTGATGTTTTAACAAAAACATTTTGCCAGAATAACAAAAAGATGAGCATACTTGATCTTCTCTTTCTCTAAACCTACCTAGAATTGTTAGTTGAGTAGCTGACAAATTATATGATTTTTTTTTTAGATTTTAGGTTAAAATTTATATAAAAATATTAGTGAAAGTGTCTATTTTAGATCACCATTTTTACTACCATTAGCAATAGCTAACAATACATCGTATGGGTCAAAATGATCGATTTTTCTTTTATG